>JAIOTZ010002447.1:0-17456 GCA_023374045.1 Limonium bicolor
ATACATCTAATCTCCCTCTTATTAAACCTATGACACTGATACCAAACTGTAACACCCCGGTTTCCAGGACCTAAAACCACCACCACCATTTTTTTAAACACCAACATACCTGTATTCATATATCATCATAAGAGCTTACATCAGCGGAAGTTTTACAAAATACAACCGGGAGTTACCGCCACACCTGCTACCCACAGCAGGTGCACAGGCTAGTCCCCACCACTAATTCTGCTATCAAAATCTTATCGCCACTCCTACGATCACTTCATATAACAAAAGTTCTACTGCCAAGTTCCTTTCCTTACACCTTACAAACCTACCCCTTCCATTGCTAACCCTACGTTATGAAAAAAAGAGTTAACTACATCCCTCTTCCTAGTTTTCACCAACATATTCTACAAAACTATCAGCCAAGTGTGTTATGGTTGAGTTACTCCCATACTCTGCATGTCTAAAGCCTTGGGTGGTCTGGATCCACTCCTCGTAGGAAATCCTAGTGACTCCTGGCGACAGCTCCTTGCAGTAAGTATAGTAAGCACACACATAAAGGGTATCGTACATGGTATCTTCATACCACATTATCTCCCCAAAGAAGTCCTCCTGCAACCATAAATACATGTAGACACCCAAAAGGGGATGTAAATAAAATCAGCGAAACTGAGTAACAAATACCACACCCTGTAAAGTTCATTTTCTCTTGAAAACTCATTAACCACTATTATATGCACACACAACAATTACAAGGAAGTATAATCATTTAAAATACATCACACCCAGTTTACCTTCCTTGTCTCAAAGCCATACCTGTAGGTCACATGTTTCAGAATAATAACATGGGATGATTCCCAATAAGAAAGTTCCACCACCACCACCTTACCATATAACCCTTAAGTGTGCACACCCCCTAATGTTAACATAACAATTAGAGTAGATTATAGGTCGCTTCTTTTTATGGGACAAAAGTGTACAGAACCCGACTGATAAATTAATAATGATATAGAATAAGTAATGGGGCTAACCATAGCCTAGGCTAACCATAGCCTTAAATAACAAATTATCAGTATCAAGCCACCACCATAAGCAGTAACAAACCATCAGAACAATCTCAGACAATTCAGAACATCAAAGTATTCATAAAGCACTATTAAACACAATATTTTTTGAAATTTAACCCACTTAGAACCAAGGGCCAAAACATCTCTAAATCATCAAAACATGAACAAATAAACTTGTTAGCACCAACGAACCCTTAAAATCATACATAAATTTCAAGTGCAAGCATAAACGTTTCAAACCACAATTTCAGCCCTCACAAGCCATCAAGTAATTTTTCGACATACCCACCACCTATAACTTCTTAAACAGGTCAGTTTTGGTCTATTAAGATCATGGAAACAAATAAAATCATCAACCAACACTTGCAATCACACGGGAAACCTCAAAGTTCATTTTTAGGTCTTGTAGGTTGACTAGAATTTGACTACCTTCCCAAACGTGATTTCCTTTGATTTTTAGAACATAAGCCATAACCCTATAACTAAGATTACTACCAACATGTCATAGCCAAATGAATTTGGAAACCCTCTTGATCAGGTTTTAAATCTTTAAGCACCTTTTTAACCCTACCATCTTTCCCTAGCATTTCCACACCTAACCACGAACTCCAAACACCTAAAATCAACTAGTATAAGTTCATATAGGTAAGATAACCCACCAAATCCAAATAAATCCCATCGAAATCAATCTAGAGGTCTTAAAACATATTTTCCCTTTCTTAACGTCTTCTAGAATTTATCCTACTTCCCAAAAGTATTTTCGCCTAATATTTTGAGACTAACCAATTATTATGAGGCTAAAGACTTGGTCAAAATTTCAGCTTAAAAGAAGCTAGGGTTCACAATGAAACAATAACAAGAAGTTTAGGTCAAAATCAGGGTTAAAGAAAAAAATTGGTGTGCATAGTTGTTACCTGGTTTCTTCTTGCCATTTTCTTAATAATCTCTTTAAGATTTATTCTGATTAAAGACCTTTCCTTCTGTGAAATACCCCGAACTTAATTATGTGATTAAATTATTCTAATATGGTATTTAAGGGCCTAATAGTGCCTAAATAATTTTGGTAAGGAAAATAAATCCAAAAGAAATGAGAAAACACTGAAAAACCGAAAAACGCTAAAATAAGTGTTGTATAACCATAGGAGGTACGACACCTCGGTTAGAGTATTATAGGGATTCCTAAGGCTTATTCATGCCTAGAGGTCTTTTGAGCATCATTCCAACCTTCCAATGGTGGTGGGATCACCTTCTTGAACCAAGGGTTAAAACCCCTCTTAAAAATTCCAAAAAGGTAAACCCTAACTTATGTGTTCTAAGCCTTTCATTGAATTAGTGAATTCAAAGGGTTAGAAGTTTAATTGTATTCTTTTTGGTGTAATGTGGGTGTTGGGATGGAGTTTGGCAACTCCATTGCCCAACTTGACCGAAAAAGAAGAAAGGAGAAGGAAGAGAGCAAAAGAAGAACTCAAGAGGACTTAAGGAAATAAAACCCTCTTACTTCTAATTGTAATGCATTAGAATGATGGGAATGGGTAAATCAATGAATGAACCCAAAATGTTGTACTAGGAATGTAGTTGGTGGAAGTTTGAGAGTATTTGTGAATTGATGTTTGGATTGAAGGCCTTAGAGCCAAGTAATTTGAGTATGTGTATTGGTATTGTTGTTTGAGGAAGATTTGGTAAATTAATATTGCTTTGAGTGCTGGTAGGACCCTTGTATGGGTGTGGTTAGTTTAGGATTGATTTTGTTGAGAATGGATGGATTTGGATATGCTAGGTTTGTAGGCAAACTATGGTAAAATTTTAGTAGGAAATAAGCATTTTTGGATGACTTGGTGAATGGGAGAACCAAGGTGTGTATTGGGTTGAGTAGAGATGTTTAGTAACCATGGAATGGTAGTTGGAGGATGAGAATAAAAGGTGTAAAAATCTGTAGCAAGAAGTGTTGAAATGCGTTGGAAAACCTAGGAAGGGCTAGTGTGCAAGACTTAGGAAAATGGAGATTTGACTTGGGTGTGGATAGTACATTGGTTTAGGAATGAATTGGGATGGTAAATGGACTTAGGACAAAGTGCAAAATGCCAAAAGAAGTGTAGGAATGCACAAGTGTGCAAAATGTAAAAATGAGAATTGAAATTTGTAGAAATTGAGCAAGAAGTTGAGTAAGGATTGGACCAAGGATTTAAGGAGTGTTTAAGTCTGTTTAAACATGTATAAAACATGTGGAAAGCTTAGGGAATGATTAGAGGTGGATTAAGGGTTGATTTGGGGTGGAAAAATCAACTAAGTAGCAGTTCTTAGCAGGGTCCGAGACCTAGGATATGAACCAAGTCCCGGACCGCATCAAAAATCATGTCGAGAGTGAAACCTGCAAGTGGTCCGGGACCTAGGTCCAGGACCAAGTCCTGGACCAATAGTAAAAATGGGCCGAGAGTGATTTTCTTGATTGGTCTGGGACCTTGGGTCCGGACCAAGTCCCGGACCAACCCCAAAATCTTGCCGAAAGTGGTTTTTAGGGTTTAAAACAAGGGGGATTGATTGGTAATGGCTTTAGAAGTTGCCAAGGCCTTGTTTGCTGGTATGTAAAGGTCCCAAGAAGTGTAAACATGTCTGGGAGATGAGTGAGAAGTAAGAACATAGTTTGACATAAGTAAAACTAAGCACAACGGGACAATGAGGTAAGTACGGGAGTAGTAATTATTTATGTACCGTAAGAACATAGTATTAATAACAATGTTTGAACATTATCGGCGGAACAAGTATGAACCAAGGAACAAGGGAACACACGGTAAAGCTAACCCCGGTGAAAGGTATGATTTTCTCATGCCCCGTATGCTAACCGAGTTACACTGATTTGTGTGCTGTGTGCCGGCTAATCAAGATAAAAGCATGAAATTGGTTTATTACTTGATTGTATATCTTGATGCATGTTGTGTGTACTCACCTCCCTTGTATGAGTGCGCGGTCTAACTTAGCGTTGTAGGCTGACTTCTAGTTGTGAAACGGTTGGTTAGTGACTCGTAGAAAGAGTCATCTCGCAAATTAACGAAAATGTGAGAACACACGAAACTATCGAATTAAGAATAACGGTAACGCAAACCTATGAACTCACTAGAATGTGAGAGAGAGAGTACGGGACTAACAACCTCCCGATAACGGTTAGAGAACTGAAATAAATAACCCACAAAACAATTAATAGTGGGAGTATATAAGGAACCTTTATCTAGAGGATTTGATGATTGTTCAAGACTTGAACCATGAGAGTAGTAAAGAATGATAGGGGATCTCCAAACCCCTTAGAGAATTAGTAGACCCACACTGAGAGGACCCGACTAGTGTAAACAATATCCCGAAATGAGAGTATTCGATACGTTGCTTAAATCTGAGAGTACTAAACGTTGGTAATTCCCTAAGCTAGTAGAGGATATCGAGAGAGATACTTCTAGGCTAATCCATGAGATTGTAAGATACTCCGAGAGAGGAGTGTTGGGAATTTGAGTAGTCCGGAAAAATGGACATTTGAGTATTTGTGGAGCTAAGTGTATAGTTCCGCTTGTATGTGTAAGCCCGGTGGCGAGTCTTGTGTATGACTCTGCCCGGAGGCTATGAGTAATGAGTATCGAGTAATGAGTATGTATGAGTAAGTATTGAGTATTGAGTAATGAGTATGTATGAGTAAGTATTGAGTATTGAGTAATGAGTATGTACGAGTAAGTATTGAGTATGGAGTAATGAGTATGTACGAGTACAGTGACGAGTATTGATTAAAGAGTATGTACGAGCAACGTAGCGAGCAGTGAGTAAGGAGTAAGTACTAGTATAGTAACGAGTATTGAGCAAGCACGAGTAAGTAATGAGTAAGGTAATGAGTGTAGTGTGAGTAAAGCAACAAGTAAGTAAGACTAAGTTTGGTGTAAGCCTTAAGAACCCGAGCGGGGAGAAAGAGAGCACCCGACTAAACCGGATGAATGAATAACTAACATGAACGGTGGACTGACGAATTGTCTTCCCTAGTAAGTATTAAATTTTGTATATGTTTGTAAGTATTGGTGCTTGTATTGTCGTAGTATTAGTATGTATGTATGCATGTAAATGAACTCCATGTATATTCGACCAAAAGTAGTCGGCGTACCCCGGTTAGCACGCGGGGTATGCGAATTTCATATGCAGCAATTTGCTGAGCCCCTAGGGGCACCATTTTTATTTACAGGCACTTCGAAGCCGACCACCGTTCGAGAGTGTAGGACGGGGCTGCTGTGTAAGCATGAGTAGATGAGTAATAGGAACTGTATTTGTATTGTAATGTGAAATTGGAAGTCCAAACTGTATCGGTAATTTAAGGATTGTAGTAGACTCGGTATAGTAATGTATTGGAGTTGTATTTGAATTATGGTATGAGTATGGAATGGAAGGTAATGCATTGTGCAGAGCACTCGGTATATTCAAGTCATCAGACCGATAGTATGTAGTAATGTAACTGGCCTTGTTAGTCACGTGGGTGACTAACGGCATTGTACACCCGCCGTTGTGTATGTATTTGTACAGTAATGACGGGATTAGCGGTAGGGGTGTTACAAAAAGTGGTATCAGAGCGAAGTATCGCTCTGATGGATGAAATACCGAGTTTAGGAAAATACCGAGTTAGGAATTAGAGATTTAGGGCTAAGGGTTGAGTGTTAGCGTGTGAGGTACGCTAGATAGGGATTTCCGTGTGAACCTGAAACCTATAACAACCATACCCGCCCTCCGTAACCCACTGTATTAAGTTGGGAGAAGAATGCCAGAGAGATGGAACGACCTCTCACACTCGGGTAAAACCCGATCTGGCAGTTACAAATAGATCTCGTATAAGGACAGGTACCTGTCATACAGTAGATTCCGAGAACCGGGAATCCCGAAGACGGTTTCCATTGGAACAACAACAACCATAATTAACGACCGCAGTTCGAAGATCCTAAATACAGGATATTGGTAGTTACGGCACCATGGGGCGACGTGCTTCGCAGTCGCGAGAACCATGAGAAGCCATCACGAAAGGAGCACAACGCGCAATGAAGCGAGGAAGACAGAGTAACAAACCCGAGAGAAGAGAGCCTACGAACTTTAATGCTTGAGAATACCAACAACGGTATACAAACTGACTAAGGAATTAGTCGAGGTTGGATTAACACCAAACCTACACGCCAAGAGGCCGAGATGACCGAACGACATTGTAACACCCCTACCGCTAATACCGTCATTACCGTCTAATTACTTCCTACTTACATACCTTATCAGCGGACACTTACTTACACAACGGTGGGTGATACAATGCCGTCAGCCACCCATGTGACTAGACAAGGCATACTACTACTACTCAGGTCTGATGGACCGGAATTCGTGTGTTACACAAGTAATATACATACTCCCATTACCAACCGAGTATTACAATTCTCCAATCAATTCAATACTCCAAAATACATTACCTTACAATACACCGAGTTTACTAAAATCCAAATACAATACAATAAATCCTTCAAGTTTGCACATGCTCACTAAGAGTCTACCATCTACCCATTCCTCACAACTACATACTTGCAGCTTACGTAATAGTGTACCCCTTGATACATTTCTACATTCAAGGCTACAAGCCTTGTACCATTTACTACAATCTACATTTCATTCCTAGTAGTCTAGGCGTGTCCACCGGTCTCTTCTGTGACCATGTCTGCTTCGGGTACCTACACTAAAAACGTTACCCCTAGGGCTCAGCTTACGCTGCATATGACTTCCGCATACCCCGCGTGCTAGCGAGGGTATGCCGACCACTTGGTCGAATACATGTAGTTCATTTTACAAGTACATACATACATACATGCTTCCATACATCATACTGCAGTACTACACAACGAATGCATACATACTCATTAATACATACATGAAAGACAATACGAGTCAACCAATCATACTTACTGAATACTCGCCACAATACGGAGATACACCTCTCCAATACATACATAGGCTTGTTAGCTTCTTTACACACCCAGGTTAATCGAGTGTTCAATACTCTTTTACTCAATGTCAATGACTTACAATAGTCAAGACCAATACTCATACAATACTTCTTACTTACTTTACTCAAGTCAAGTCGGTATGACCTCCGGGCAGGGATTACTACATCCCACCACCAGGCTTTAGGGTGGCCCACTAATCCAGGATGCTACCCACTCAAGGGATTTGGTCCATGGAAAAGATTACAACCAGGACACGGATCCAACCTCTTGTGTTTTTCCTTATCCTCGCGCGTGGCCGAAACTGTATCAGACTTCTACTCATTCCATTTTACTCATTACTCATGTCAGGAGTTAGATGGTTAGGAATTAGTAGAAGTCATTACTTCCTTACCATACGTCAATACATTACACAAGTACTCATCATATACACATACGCTTCATTCTCATTCATTCATTTCATGAATTATACAAACTAAATATTCAAGAGCATACAACAAGAACAATATAGTTCAAACACGATTAAGTGCAATATACATCCGATTCATGCATTTATCTTATTTGAGTGATCACATAAGCACACAAATCGGGGTAACCAGGTTAGGATACAGAGCATGAAGAAGTCATACCGTTCACCGTTGATTTACTTTATCGGGTGTTCCCTTGCTCCTTAGTTCACACTCGTTCCTCGAGTCTTAATCTCGAACCTCCAGCTACATGCCAAATGGTTCCATTAATACTAAGCACTACACTACATACATAGTTACTACTCCCATACTCACCCCGACAACCCGTTAGCTCGGTTTAACTTAATTTTCCTAAGTGCACAATTTTCTCAAACTTGTTTTCTTACTCACGCATGTACTTTCTTACCTTCTTCATTCCATTATTGATGCACTACTACATATACATATACATATGTGTATAGGCATATATATATACATATGATAACTATAATCATATTTTTTATTTTTTTTAATTTTTTTTGACTCGACCGACCTTACCCAGGGTCGGACCCAAGGTCGGTCGAAGTCAGTAAGTTTCATCGCTGGAAAATTCTGGTACGACTGACCTTGCAAGTCCGGTCCCAAGGTCGGTCCATTCCAGTGAGTTACATTACGGGAAAATTTTGGATCGACCGACCTTGCAAGTCCGGTCCCAAGGTCGGTCCATTCCAGTAGGTTACATGACGGGAAAATTTCAGGCCGACCGACCTTGCAAGTCTGGTCCTAAGGTCGGTTCATTCCAGTAGGTTTCCCGTCTTGTATTTTAAGGCTCGACCGACCTTGCAAGTTCGGTCCCAAGGTCGGTCCGGCCCAGTATTTCAGTTGTAAAATCTGTTTTCAGTTCTATACTTTTCCCATTGTTTCTCCAATCTTCCTACATGAAATCCCACATGTTCAAACACTATCTAGGCCCTCCAAATTGCCTAAGTTCATCCAACAAATTCCTTACTCATTTCTAAATCCACATACACAATTTCTCCTCACTTCTTTTCGACACTTACAATAGTTTTCATTCCTCTTATGCTACAGATTTTCATTTTAACTTTTACCATTCAATACTCCCTCTACCAATGCTACTCCTAGCATCCCAAGTCCATTACTTTACATCCTAGACATTTGTACTACCAATACACAAGTCAACTCTCCATTTCCAAGGTTACTAACACTAACTCTTTTCCTTGTTCCTCCAATGCATTTCACATGCTATTTGCTACAGATTTTTACACACTCTACTCTCATCCTCCAACTACCATTCCTTGGTTACTAAACATCTCTACTCAACCCAATACACATCTTGGTTCTCCCATTCACCAAGTCATCCATTGAAATACCCCAAACCTTAATATGTTAGTTAATTATATAATTATTATATTTTAAGACTAATTAAGTCCTGATAACATGTGGGAGAAATTCCGAAGGAAACGAATCCAAACTGTAGATTAAAATCACAAACAAGGCTTTAAAACACGTTTTTCGAGAAAACTGAAAAACGTGACTTTAAACGTCTAAAACGGACTTGTGTAAATTATAGTTGATTTTATAACTATAATTATATACTAATTAAAGTCTAAAAATTTTTAGAATCAAAAAAACAAATATATATATTCCGGAAACCGGACCCAAACTGTTAAAACTGACAGTTCGGAAATTAACGGGTGTTATCTGCTAATGACCAAGTGCCACTCTCTCACATTGTAATATAAAATCAGATTTTATTTCCCCCTCTACTCAATTAATTCTATCTTATTTACTAAACTACAAAATAATAAAATTCCCCTCACACACTAACTCTCTCTCACACTCTCTCTCTTCCCCTCATTCTCTCATTCACGTTTTTTCTTTTCCCTCACCCAGCTCTCTCTTTCTGTTCTTGTTGCCAGCAATGGCGATTTTTACAAGCCAAAGAAACCCCAACTTCAACTCCTTGTAACTTCTTCATCCTAGCTCCAAATCAAGAAATTCTTTCACCAAAATACTCCTCTCATCTTGGGGATCATTTTGCACCTTTCAAAATCTCAAAACTCCATATTTCATCTCCATGGGTGTACCACATTTTGAAGAAGAAACTTCATATTCTTAAAGCCAATCATCTTCTTGGTATTCTAAGGTAAGAAGGAAATCAAAATTTCACTTATTCCTCCATTTCCTTCTTCAAATCGATTTTCCCTATTTTGAACACCATGCTTGTTCTCCATGTTAGCTTGTTCAATCTCCTTAAGGCGTTGGAGCTAGCCCTAATTCATTGCCAATCACTTCACTTCGAAGTAGAAGGTAGTTCCCTCCATGTGTTCAAGTAATTTCTAAATTCTAGGGTTAATGGAATTATAAACCCTAAATACTCATTGTGGCTATCTTGGCTTGGTCATTAGTGTAGCAATTTATCCCGTTGAGTACCGATTGTGGAACAAGAAGTAAAGAGAAGGGGAAAGTTTGGAAAGAATAACCAAGGTAATTAACTTACCTTCAACTAATGTGTGAGCTATGAAATGTGTTTTGTTTGAGCAAATAAATGTTGGGTGTAATGCAGGTGTTGCTAATAATATGAGGAAATTCAGTGTTTAATTTGTTGTTGTTTAGGTGCCAAACTTTAAGGGTTATACACATTGTGGTGTTGTTGTCAAATTGATGGGATTTGTATACAAATTTGTGTTTTTGAATGAGTTGATGTCAAAGTGTTTTGGTGGGCTAAATAATGTGGGGGAAACATGTAATAACTATGGGGAGATCATGCCAAAAATTGTATAAAGTTTGGGTGAAGTTCTGTGTTCAAAACGCCACTGAAAAATGCATTTTTGGGCACGTCCGAACTTCCGTCCGGACTTGGAAGTTCGGACATGCCTCGTTGTGTTATAAATTTTCCGAGTTTCGGGTGATGTCCGGACTTCTGTCCGACCTTTGAAGTCCGGACACGTTAAAATTTTTCCCCAGGTTTCAGTCTCGACTTGTGTCCGACCTTTGATGTCCGGACACAAGTTCGGACGCGTGAAAAATTTTTCTCAAGTTTTAGTCTCGACTTGTGTCCGACCTTTGATGTCCGGACACAAGTTCGGACACGTTGAAATTTTTTTTCCGGATTTGCTCTCGACTTGTGTCCGACCTTTGATGTCCGGACACAAGTTCGGACGTGTTTTAAAATTTTCCCAGATTTCTGTTCGACTTGTGTCCGACCTTTAATGTCTGGACACAAGTCCGGACGCTTGTAAAATCTTCCCAAATTTTGTTCGACTTGTCTCCGAACTTCAAAGATCGGACACAAGTTCGGACAAACGCCAGTTTTCATTTTCTAAGTCTCGGCTTGTGTCCGAACATTGATGTCCGGACACAATTTCGGACATGTCACTGTTTTTAACATAATTTGCTCGTTTGAGCCCCCTTTTGACTTTCGTTTGCGGGGGGTTTGTCTAGGACATGTAGGTGGGTTATAATAATAACTAGAAAGATGGAAAAATCATAATAAAGTGTGAAAGAAAAATAAACTAGGAATGTGAAGTAACAAATTAATAAAGGTCTAGTACATTAATTAACCGACATTACTAATTGTGTATAGGATTCTCCAACGGTGGGAACCAATCACAGCAAGGACCAAGGTATGGTTTTCTTGCAGTCTGTTGCCTACCGGTTTACACCGGCTTGTATGTTGTTTGTTTTTCTGTGTGTTTACAACCTTGTAAGATTAAACCATGAAATGAGTTTACAGTTCTTATTATTAATGTAACTTGTACGTACCGATACCGGTAACCTCGAATGCGTGCTAACCGCTAATTAACCAAAACTAGGAACGTAAGAGAACGGTATCCGGTAATAACGTTCCCAACCTAAGGAATGTTCTAACACGGCTATGTGTGTGTAGTTGTGATACGTGTTGCTGAATTATGCCTTATTTCCCATGTATGTCTAACTGGACTCAAACACTTACTTGTGTGAGATTATGTTAAGCTCCCATTGTGGGACTGCTAAGAGTGCTAACGGGGGAAGTGAGGAATCCGGTTGTTCCGGTCACGTGTGTATGTATGGGTGTCGACATCTGAATCAGATTCGGCTCTCTCCTTATGTTAGGGTAGTTTTCCTTTTATGGGGAATTCGACCTCCCATTAGCTTAGCCAAAGCTTGCCTACCTGACTTCCACTCGGGCTAGGGGGAAATTATGTGTTGATGTGTTCGGGTCACTACGCCCGTCTCATCTTTCAAGTTAAGTTATTCATCCGACTAACAAAACAGTAAAGTGATACGTGATAAGCTTAACATGAGGGTGAAGACATTCTCTAGGCTTACAAGTTGACTAACCATGTTGGTTGCTACCTAAAGTGAATCGTTTCACTATGTATGTGTTGTTATTGTTCTGCAATAATTCTTGTTATGTATATGCATGTTGTATGATAAAATCAACGCCATGTTATCATGAGAAATAGTTACGTGTATCCCGGTAGTCAGCGGGCTGCACGTTAACCATGCCAGCAAAAGGTTGCTGACCCCCTTTGGGGGCTATGTTTATCTGCAGGATGAGGATCGAGGAAGCAGAATGGCTTTAGCTCCTAGGTTGTTGATATTTTGTTATTTTTGGATGTTGAACTCGGGTAGTGCCTGTACACTCGAGGTCGTATATTTTTGGTGGATGTAGAATCAGTTGGTGATTTTTGTACAGTTACACTCGGTATATTGTGATTCTTTTTGGATAGGCGATTTTTGGAAGGTTGTAATTATGCTCGGGATTATCGTAATCAGACCGATACATTGTATGTAACTGCCTTGTTAGCCACGTGGGTGGCTAACGGCGTGTAACACCGCCCTTTTTGATATATGATTAAGTTATGATTCCGCTGCAATTATTGTTTAAGTGTGGAGATTATGGTTGGGGTGTTACAAAAAGTGGTATCAGAGCGAAGTATCGCTCTGATTACCGATTACCGAGCTTCGGGATATACCGAGTTAGGGAATTTAAACCTTGTCGTCCAAAGGACGTTAAAAACATTTGGTACGATAAGTTTGTAAGCACAATACTAATGTGCTCTCATGTATGTTCAGATGGCAGGGCGACCGCGAGGACAAGGCCGTGGAGGGCCTGGTCCAGGAGATACGAGGGATAGTCCCACCGCTCAGATGATGGCCGAAGCTGTAGTGGCCGCCCTAGCACAAGTAGTACCTCAGATTGTAGCTGCGGTACATCAAGGGCAACAACAGCCCGTTGGTGAGGATCAGCCTGAACCACCACCACCACCACAGCCACGTGAAACTAATTGGGTAAAAGCGTTGGCCGACTTACGACCCCCGTCTTTCAAAGGGGAGACCGACCCTTCCAAACTAAAGGCGTATATCTCGGAGCTTAAGGCCGCCTACGAGACCTTGGCCGTTCCTGCTGATGCCAAGGTCCGACTTGCTGCTTTTTATTTGAAGGGTTCGGCTAGGAACTGGTGGAAACTTGTGAGGGCCGAGAAAGTGGCCGATCCGGATTTTGGATGGGAATAGTACACGGCAATGCAACGGGCCAAATACTACCCAGTGCATGTGCAAGAGGCAAAGCACCTGGAGCTCGACAGTTTAAAGCAAGGAGATAAAATGACGGTGGACGACTACTACACCGCCTTCACCGACCTTGTTCATCTTCTGCCCGACCTAGGTTACTCGAACCGGGTCTTAGTGAATCGCTTCTACAGCGGGTTGAGCCACCGCCTACGCTATGGCATGGGGCCAGCCGAGTATAATACCTTGCAGGTATCTTCAAATAATGCCTAAGTGTGAATGAGTTATATTGTATGTGAGTGTGTAAATGTGTTGTGGGGCATGACTAACACCTTGAACCTCAGGAGTGCTATCATGCCGCTGCTAAGGTGGAGATCACCGTCCGTCTAAGGGACGAGGAGAATGCGCATAAGCGCAAGGTCTCGAGCGAGGGCCAAAGCTCGCAAGGGTACCAAGTAGGGAAGAAGAGGAAACCTTACCCTCAGCCCTAGAAGGGCCAGCATCAGGATGGCAAGGGCCAAGCCCAGACCACCACCACTGAGGAGCCGCTGAAGCTCACCTATGCCTATGCGGCTAAGCCCTTACGCTCTCACCTGCCCAAGGGTAACTAATTAATTCCGAATATCGAATTCAAGTATTTATTGCTATATTTTGAAGTGTGTACTGAATGTGTAATGTGTCAGCAGCTAGTACGGGCTCTGGACCGGAGCGCCACTACTTCTGTAAGTGGTGCAAAGGTGACCATCCCGGCAAGGATTGCAAAGGGAATGATGTGCAGTGCCACTACTGCAAGAAGCTGGGGCACCGTGACTTCGAGTGCTACAAATACCCTGATGGCAGAAACTATAGGCCTAGAGGGCAATGGAAGGGTAAGGCCACAGCGACCACTGAAGGCCCGAAAGCTACTTATCAGCCATCCCTAGGGAAAGGGAATACTGAGTCCCATAAGGGGAAGGGGCCGGGAGCAGGCAAGGCTACCTTGAACGTGGTGGACCGGTCAGAGGCACCAGGATCGTCTTCTAGACCAGGTACCCCTTAAAACCATTAAGTGATATAAGTGATTGCTTACCGCATTTCCATGCATGTTTGTTAGTGAGTCTAAATGTATGACCACAAAAGTAATGAATTAAAGTATAATGCGAGAACCACCTAAGTTAGGTAATTCTAAACCTTAGGAACTTTCAATATCTGCTATCCAATCTCACCCACACCGAAACCCGGAGATACCACCATCGACATTGCCGACTATCCGACAGAACGGTGTCAGGTTATCCAACCAGGTATGATATTATTAAAAGGATACCTGACACCCGAAGCGCAAATTCATACCATTCGTCGATGCAACGAGCTTGGAGCAGCACCTGGAGGTTTCTACACACCCGAATACTGCAAACAGGTAAATTGATCTACTAAAACTAAACGAATTAATCTAGACAAATAATAAATCAATAAGTCTGTCGGGTTGCAAAAATCCCGGTCACTATAGTATAGAAAGTTAAGCAACCAAGTATCGAACCGTGGGACTTGAATAAGTAAGCCTAAGTCCTATCCTAAATCCTAAGAAAACTGGAAATTCAGGGGGTTGTGAATTGTTTTTGAGACTGAATCGAATAAATGCAAATCAGAGTTGAAATAAGCAATCAATAGAAATGAACGATGAGTTTGATAATATGAGTGGAACTCCGGGTTTGGGTTGTTCTTTTCTGGTTGAATCTAGTAACTCCTACAATTTAATTATGAGAAACGGAAAGGCCAATTCTTTCTATCTCTTCAATGCTAAATCCTAGTTCATTGAAGAGCTCACCTATCAGAACGTGTCAACTCTAATCTAGCAGTTGGCAAAACACATATAGGTGGAATAAGCACAAAGAATTGTTAGCGTTTGTAGGAAAGTTTATCTATCCGACTAATCCTTCCCCAAATTCCCAGGTTAATTCGAACTCCCTATTAATCACCTTGTCTGATCTTAATAGGTTTCGCAGAACAACTCTATAACTCGCGAAATTAATAGAGAAGAAAATTGATAATCATTAACCTGAAAACAATCCATTACAGCCTCATAATTAAATTGCAGAATCTTTAACTACATTGAATCCATCTTGAACAAACCCTACCCCAGAGTTAAATCCCTACTAGCCAGACATTGCAAAGAAACAGATAAATACAATTAACATAGAAATCATCTAAAGGAAGAAAAACCCTTATGTTGAACGACTATCCAGAATCGATGAATGCAGGTGTAAGGTTGAAAATGATGGCCTCACTCCCTTCTGACGATGCTCCTCCAGAACGATGATGATAAGCTTGATGAATGTGGATGAAGGTGAACTGATGCAATTGGCGTGGATGAGTGGAGAGAACCTCGTTTATCAGCGTGAGCGTGTGTGTTGTAACGATCGATGATGAATGAATGTCCACTCCCTCTGATTAGGTCATTTAAATAGACTTCCCTCTCTCTTTTTCCCTTAAAAACGCCGAGTTTATACTGAAATTATCGTGACGTCCGAACATTGGTCCGACCTTCAATGTTCGGACACAATGCTTTGAGCGCTTCAATCCTAAAATTCTCGACTTGTGTCCGAACTTGGATGTTCGAACACAAGTTCGGACATGCTCCGTACATCAGACCTCCGGCTTTTCTTAACCATGTCCGAACTTCGATGTTCGGACTGAAGTTCGGACATTCCATCAGGCGCAGCATACGAACTCTCGACTTGCGTCCGATCTTGGAAGTTCGGACACAAGTTCGGACATTCTTCAAATCCTCAAATTCACCGTTCGGACTCCAATTCGACCCCCGTTTGTTGGATTATCTCCCTTGTGAGTTAATCTACTGTTTCCTTGGCTTTTCTCTACATTTAATCATAGAAAAAGGTTACCAAACAACAAACCAAAGGAAAACGAAAGATAAGTGTGGAATATTATCGATGTACGTATAAAAATTAGGCATTAAAGATCACTAAAACCATTCATGTTTCACACTCAAAAACCTCCTCACACTTAACCTTTGCTTGTCCTCAAGCATAGCAGGAGTAAAATGTCTCAGAATGCCTCAGGGCCAAACCTTGGGATTGCACAAAATAAGGAGTTTAAGACACAATAATCACCCACGAATCGATTTGCTCTTAACTGCATGTCTCTTAAACAACGAAGCACACCTTTTAAAACAAAGAATATGAAGAAGCCAAATCATGAAGTCAAAACATAGAGTAACTCAGAACCTTCCAACCTTTTCTCTTCTCAAACCCGTGGATGACAAGGGTGTGAAGTTCTGCCATATTCGCAGAACCTTTCACACCACGTACTCATGATCTAATTTAAGGAATTGCCATAAACATAAGACTTTAAAGAACTTCCTTCTTTTTTTCTTTGCATACATATCAATTTCACGCAAATAATTCATCCCCAAACTTTTCTCTCCATCCTTGTAACGTTATTGGGTCTTTTATCCCAGATCAGAAGACCTTAGGTAAATGGGTGAGAAGCACCCCTAGGACTTAATAACGGTACGGAAGAGGAAGAGGCCTGTTTGGTTCAGAACATAACTTAGATCAGAGGAGACCTTGCCTTATCCTTCATTCCAGACATTCTCATCATTCCCAAGGTTCCAAGTTAAACCAGTTCTAACTTCACAACTAACTTGTTCACAGACATTAACAAAATTCAGCCATTTGAAAATATGTATGAGAACACACCTGCTTTGAGCAAACCAACTCAAAGGTCATTACCGGACAACTCCACAACTAAAGATCCACCCAAGTATCAACACTAAGAAGCACTCTAAGGGAATTACCCCCAATAGCCCAAAACCAAACAAAATTAGGGCGGGAAAAAAAAATGACTGACACATTCAGAAAGATCCCCCTTCTCACACTTAATGAGGAGCAATGTCCGCATGTTCAGAAATTAATCACAAGAAGGAGATCGGACTAAATGTGTCAGCCTCACAAGGGTGAAATGAACAGTGACAGAGTTAAACACGTTAAAGCACTGGCCGAACATTAACCAAAAGGAAAAGAAACTGATAACTCCCCTGATTTCTTTGTGATGCTTTGAGGAAGAAGTTCTTCCTCACCACTTAGTGCCTGGTAGGGGAGATGGTTTCCTCACACTTGCTTCCAAGCTAGTGTCCGACATGGAGTCAGCACGATAAAGCATACTTGCCCAACATTCAACAAACAACACAGAACAGTAATGCTAGAGCATCGCATTAGAAACAACAGGTCAGAGTTAAAGATTAAAACAACCTAAAATTGAAAGAAATTAAAATACACACCCAAATCGAAACTAAAAGTAAATAGTTTAACACAACTGAAAGTAATCCCAAAGAGAAGTCCAGATAAGGCTTCTAAAACAGAGTAGCACGAACAACAACATAGTCACTGTGGAGGCGGGTAGTATTGCCTGCCACTGCTGAAACTGCGCGACCAAAGCCTCATAATCATCGT
>JAIOTZ010000252.1:0-69949 GCA_023374045.1 Limonium bicolor
AGCCCCATTTCGGTGCCATGGAGTTCTACCATTGAAGGAGCTTGAGCTCATATTTCTACATATTATTACTCTCCTTTGCTTCTAGGTAAGGAATCTTAAAGAAAAATCATGTTTCCTCCATGTTTTTACCTTGAAAATGCCCATTAATGGTGCTCTTGGTGTGACTTTGTTCTAGCTTCATTCCAACCTTTCAAGGACTAGGTGGAGTCCTCTCTTGATATATATTCAAACTCTCTTCAAAGACCAAGGTAAAACAACTACATTAATGTTTTTGAAATAATGTAAACCTAGGGTTTACAATGAGATGAAGCTTAAAGCTTGAATACTCATTATGTTATTTGTATAATGTTTAGTAGTTGACAAGGAATCAAATACCTTACCGGTTTTATAAGGAAACAAAGAAGAAGTTTGTGTGGAAAAACAGGTAAATATGCTAACCTAATGTGGTTTAAAGTCTTAGGAGAAATGAGCTTGTATTTCTTATGAAAATGATCTAAGGAGCCAATGAGAAGTGACTTAGAAGAATGCCCTCAAGAGCTTAGTAAAAGGCATATGTGTTGTTGAGTGTATTTGCAGGTCAAAGGCAAATATATTGTGGAAATTCAGTGTTTATGATTTATGCATTTTAAGGGCCTAAGAGCCATGTCATTTAAGGGCCTAAGTGCCATGCAATTTAAATTATGCACTATATTGTGATGTAGTGCTATATGTGTGAAGTTTGTGTGTAAGATGTGTTTGATGGATTTTGATGTTCATGGTTGTTTGTTGGTGAAAACAATGTGTTTTGGTTTAGTAATGTTCTAGGAGAACCTATGTCAAGATTTAGGTAACAAACAAGAAGTCCTAAGGTTTAAAGATAAGTTTGATGAGTTAAGAAATGTTTAGAATGGTTAAGTGCTTTCCTTGGGAAAGAAACATGCATTAGGGTGTTTTAAGATGTGAAAGGGCTTAGGAAATGTTCTAGAGGATTTTATAATGCAAGGAATGTTTTGGGATACACTAGAGTCATTTGGACTTGTGTTAGGATTTGGGTAAACTTTGGTGAACAAGGAGAAAGTGTGAACTTGAAAAAGGATTTCAAGAATGGCATAAGCAGATGGTAAGAAATGATGCTTGGGGGATGATGTTAAAATGAGGAGAAAGCATTTTGGGATAGTAGTTATCATAGGTATGAAACACCATTTGGAAAACTAAGGAGGAAATAACATAAGTGTTAGGAATTTTGGTATGAAATAAGTAAGTGTTTAAGTTATAGATAATGAGTTTCATGGATGTTGTATGTGGATATAAGTGTACTAAATGTTGTTAGGAAACATTAAGAGGCTTTAGGAGAAGTTTGGTGAAGATTTGACAAAGTTTGGGCAAGTTTAGATGGCGTCCGACCCAGGGGTCCGACCCAAGTTTGGGTCGGACAGCCTCTGTTAGATGTCAGGAAATTGTTCTGGAACGGTCCGACCCAGAGGACTTGGGTCGGACATGGGTCGGACGGTCATGTTTTGAAGGACGGGAAATGTTCTGGATTGGTCCGACCCAGTCGAGTGAGTCGGACGTGGGTCGGACGGGCGTGTTTTGTAAGGCGGTAAAAGTTCTGTAATGGTCCGACCCAGTCGAGTGAGTCGGACATGGGTCGGACATGTATGTTCAAAGGTCGATGAAATTCTCTGGAATGGTCCGACCTAGAAGGTTGGGTCCGACATGGGTCGGACAAGTTAAGTTTTTCCAAACCCGAAAATCACTGGAAGGGTCCGACCCAGTTGTGGGTCGGACGGTGGGTCGGACAGACCAAAACTTATATAAAAAAACAGTAAAGAATGTGACAAATGTAGTTAGCCCCTAGGGTATAATGAAGGTAACCTAGGGTAAGTTAGACATTAAAAACATGTCATACAATCATGTTAAACATTTAGTAAGTTTGAAGTTAAATAAATAATTAACCGACGTTATTAATCATGTATAGGAGTGACCTACGGAGGAAATCATTCGAGGCAAGGACCGAGGTATGGTTTTCTTGCAGTCTGTTGCCTACCGGTTTACACCGGCTTGTGTGTTGTATGTTTTTCTGTGTGTCCATGACGTTATAAGATTTAAACATGTAATGAGTTTACAGTTGTTCATATTATTGAGATGTTATGATGTGACCCATTTCCCTTGTGTGTGTCTAACATGACTTACCACCTGTTGTGTATCGGTTGTTAAGTTCCACCATGAACTTCTAACAAGTGTTAACTGGGAAGTGAGGAATCCGGTTGTCCGGTCATGCATGTAAGTTAAGGTAGATATCTGAATCAGATTCACTCTTATGTTGTTAAGATTGTTCTCCTTAATTTTGCGTTCGATCTCCCGCTAGCTTCCTCCAAAGCTTACCTATTCTGACTTATGATCGGTTTAGTGGGAACATGTGTTTGTGTGGTGTGTTCGGGTCACTATATCCGAACCATCTGTGACTTAAGTTACTCGTTCGAATAACAGAACGTCAATGAGTGTGTGTAACGAGCTTAACATGAGGGTGAACCATTCTCTAGGCTCTTATGTTGTTTAACCTTCTTGGTTTGTTATTGTGGAAAGGATCCACTGTGTATGTGATGTTGTGCTATGCACTATTGATGCTATGCCACATATTATGTTATGTTATGTATAAAATGAATGCCATGTTATCATGACAATTAGTTGCGCGTATCCCGGTAGCCGATGGGCTGCGCGTTAACCATACCAGCCAAGGGTTGCTGACCCCCTCGGGGGCTCCATATTTTTACTGCAGGATGATGGATCGAGGAAGCAGAGTGGCTGTAGGATCTAGGCTGCAGTTGTATTTTGGTTTATTTTGGATGTTGAGCCCGGGATGCGCCTGTGCTCCCGTGGCATTATATTTTGATTCCGTTGAAATTACTATGGCGGTATATTGAAGTTTACAGTGAAGGAATGTAAGTAAATACTCGTATTGTATATGATGTATTTATGGTTTAGTTTATGCTCGGAGTCTGAATATCAGACCGGTACGCTTGTATTTATTCTACCTTGTCAACCACGTGGGTGGTTGACGGCGTTGTAGCACCGAAGCGTTTAGTTATTGTTTAGTTATTTATTCCGCTGCGATTTCATTAGTTGTGAAGTTTGATGTAGGGGTGTTACAAAAGTGGTATCAGAGCGAAGTATCGCTCTGATGACTAGAATACCGAGCTTAGGAATATACCGAGTTAGGAAACCTAACTACAGTTAACTAAGTGATCAGTTATGGAAGGGTTAACCACTAACCAAGTGTGGAGATACCTTGTTGTCGAAACGTTTCAACCGTTTGGAACCAATAAGTGTGTAAGCATAATGCTAATAATGTTCATGTGAATTCAGATGTCAGGTAGACGCGAGGTAGGGGCCGCGGAAGCGGTACTGGAGATACGGATGACCAGGGCGAGAATACTACGGCCCAGGTCATGGCCGAAGCTGTAGCGGCCGCCGTAGCCCAGATGGTTCCACAACTAGTAGCTGCAATTCAGCAGGGGCAACACCCGAAGTTCTACCACCACCGCCACCGCCACGAAGAGACCAACTGGGTCAAGGCATTGGCAGACTTGAGACCCCCTTCATTTCATGGGGAGACCGACCCACGTAAGCTGAGGCGTACATCTCCGAGTTGGAGACCGCTACGAGACCTTGGTTGTACCTGCAGAGGCTAAGGTCCGTCTTGGCGCTTACTACCTGAAGGGTTCGGCACAGAGTTGGTGGAAGCTTGATGAGAGAGGACCGGATGGCGGATCCTCAGTTTGGATGGAGGGAGTACACGGCTCTACTGCGAGCCAAATACTACCCTATGCATGTTCAAGAGGCCAAGCGCCTGGAGCTGGATAGTCTGAAGGCAGGGGACAAGGTGTCGGTTGATGAGTATTACACTGCATCACCGGCCTTATCCACCTGTTACCGGACCTGGGGTACTCGAAACCGGGTGCTGGTAAACCGTTTCTACACGGTCTAGCCACCGTCTTCGCTTATGGGATGGGCCAGCTGAGTAATACCTTGCAGGTAATTTAATGAAGTGTGATGTGACTAAGTGTATCCATAAGTGAATATTAATGTGAGTGTTGTGAGTATGTATTGTGGGGCATGACTGACTCCTAAATTCAGGAGTGCTATCATGCCGCTGCCAAGGTTGAGATCACCGTCCGTCTAAGGGACGAGGAGAATGCGCACAAGCGCAATGACCACGAGCGAGGGCCAGAGTCCGTAGGGGTACGGGGGAGGAAAGAAAAAGAAGAACAGAAAGAAAAAGAAACCTTATTCCCAGCCCAGAAGAGTCAGCACCAGGGTGAAAGGGCCAAGCCAAACCACCACAGCTGAGGAGCCCTGTAGCCACATATGCTTATGCGGCGAAACCCCTACGCTCTTACCCAACCTAAGGGTAATATCTAATCTGTGTGATAAGTTGAAGTGTATGTTGATACGTTGTGAAACAAGTATTGATTGTGATTGTGATAGCAGCTAGCACGGGCTCTGGACCGGAGCGCCACTATTACTGTAAGTGGTTGCAATGGAGACCACCCCGGCAAGGACTGCAAGGGAAAACGACGTACGTGTCGTTACTGCGAGGAAGTGGGGTCACCGTGACTACGAGTTGTTACCGGAACCCAACAAAGAGTCAACAAGCCCAAGGGGCAGTGGAAGGGTAAGGCCAACAGCTATTGATGGCCCGAAGACGGCTAACCAGCCACCCATAGATCAGAGACACACTGATTCCCAGAAGGGGAAGGGTCAGGACCTAGCAAGGCCGCCCTGAATGTGGTGGACCGGTCTGAGGCGCCAGGGCCCTCTTCTAGACCAGGTACCACCTAAACTGTTGAATGTAATAAGTGATTGCATACCGCATTTCATGCATGTGTGTACTAGTGAGTCCAAATGTGTTATCATGTGAGTAAAGAGTTAAAGTATAGTGTGAAAGTCACCTAATTAGATAATTCTAAACTTAAAGGAACCTTCAATATATGTTATCCAATCCCACCCACACCAAACCCTGAAGAAACCACCATCAACATCACCGACTTTCCAGTGGAGCAATGTCAGGTTATCCAGCCAGGTATGATACTCTTAAATGGATACCTGACACCGGAAGCACAAATCCATATCATCAGGCGATGCGATGAACTAGGAGCAAAACCTGGAGGTTTCTACACACCGAATACCCGAACGGATCAAGAATGCAATTGAAGATGATGTGCATGGGTAAGGACTGGAACCCGTACACCAAGACATATCAAGACGTGCGAGCTGAAGACGGAGCAACAGTACCAAGTATACCCGAGGAGTTCCATGCGGTCGTTAACCACGCCGTGGGAATTGCTCAACAAGTTGAAACGGATTCAATTCCAAATGTGAAAGCAGATCTATGCATTGTGAACTTCTACCAGAAAGGTGGACGGTTAGGTTTACACCAAGATAAGGACGAGTCACCCGAGTCTCTAAGTAAGGGAGTACCCGTGGTGTCTTGGTCCATTGGTGATACCGCAGTGTTTGTGTATGGCGAGCAGAAGCGTGCTGATCTCGCAAAGAAGCTAGTGTTGAAATCGGGAGATGTGTTATCATGGGTGGGCAGTCAAGGATGCTATATCATGGCATCAGAAGATCAAACTGAATACCGCACCGTCGGCAGTGATCAATGCCACACACATGAAACCCGGACGTTTGTTTGAAGTTGACCTTCAGACAGTTTTAAAGCCTGTATAATTATGTAATGTGTTAAGCCAGTGTATGTTAGGGATGTTATATATGTGTTAGTTATGTCAACAGTGTACACCAACAATGTTGTAAGGAGAATGTGTTAATGAATAAAGCGGAGTTATTGATTGAGTATATCAACGTGTTGTTACCCAGTACTTATTAGTTTGCCAATGAATTAGGCTGTGCACTCGGAACGGGAGGTACACTGAGTGTTGCAATGAAGCAGAAGCGGCAAGAGCGGCACAATCTCACCGGTACCTTTCCAGTCAATGGCGTGGACGCTTCGATCTTGTTCGACTCCGGAGCCTCACACATTTATTTCGCTATCTTTTGCGAAGAGGCTGGGGTTAGACGGTGATGAGATGCCAGACTTCCTAGTCACTCTCCCGTCGAAAGAGCGGATCAGGTGTACCCGCTACCACGAGATGCTGTTGTAAGAATCAGAGGTGAAGAGTTTCCGATCGACTTGATAGAGTTCGACGGACTTGGCTTTGATGTGATTGTCGGGATGAACTGGTTGGAGCGGTACAAGGGCAGAATCCTATGTGCCGAGCATCGACTGCTTCTTCGGAGTCCATCGGGGTTACTATATCTTACCGCCAGAGGCCCAGGGAGCCTTCGACTCAGATCATCACCGCCATGGCTATGTGTCGTGAACTACGACGAGGGAGTGATGTATACCTCGCTATGTCCAGGACTAGAGAGAGATCCAGAGTTTAGCCCAGATGTGCCGTGTGGTAGTGTCGGAGTTTCCTGATGTATTTCCTAAGGAACTGCGGGCATGCCGCCAGCACGGGAAGTGGAGTTTGAGATCGATTTGGTTCCGGGTACCGGACCAATTGCGAAGGCGCCCTATCGTATGGCTCCAGCAGCGATGACAGAGCTCAAGGAGCAGCTGAGAGACCTACTCGACAAGGGGTTCATCCGCCCTAGCATTTCACCATGGGGAGCGCGGTCCTCTTCGTGAAGAAGAAGGACGGTAGTTCTCCGCCTGTGTATTGACTATCGAGAACTGAATGCAGTTACGGTGAAGAACCGTTACCCTTTACCACGCATCGACGATCTATTTGATCAGTTGAGGGGAGCATCAGTATTCTCCAAGATAGACCTACAATCCGGATACCACCAGAATTGCCATCCGTGACAGTGATATCGAAAAGACAGCATTCAGAACTAGATATGGGCATTATGAGTTCACAGTTATGCCGTTTGGCTTATCAAATGCACCAGCTAAGTTCATGGACTTAATGAACCGCTTGTTCCAAGATCAGTTGGACAAGTCTGTGGTAGTCTTCATCGATGATATTCTTGTGTACTCGAAATCGAGAGGTGAGCACGAAAGCCCTGAGAAATGTGTTACAAACATTGAGAAGGAATCAGTTGTATGCTAAGTTTTCGAAATGTGAATTTTGGTTAAACCAAGTATCCTTTCTTGGACATGTGATTTCTGAGGCCGGGATCGCTGTTGATCCGCAAAGATAGATGCAGTGCGCACCTGGCCTAGGCCGAAGACAGTTACCGATATCAGGAGCTTCCTCGTCTGGCAGGTTATTATAGGAGGTTTGTAAAGGACTTCTCCAGTGTCTCGAAGCCGATGACTTCCTTAATGAAGAAGGATGCACCATTCGAGTGGACAGTCGACTGTGAGAGTTCTTTCACGAGTCTCAAGGATGCTCTGACATCTGCACCAGTCCTGACTATACCAGATGGTCCAGATGGTTTTGAGGTCTATTGCGACGCATCAGGTAGAGGTATGGGTTGTGTATTGATGCAACACGGGAAGGTAGTCGCTTACGCCTCCCGACAGCTGAAAAAGCATGAGGAGAACTACCCTACCCACGATCTAGAGTTGGGTGCCATTGTCTTCGCATTGAAGATATGGCATTATTTGTATGGGGTAAGTGTGACAATCTATTCTGACCACAAAAGTTAAAGTACTTGTTCACTCAGAAGGAGTTGAACATGAGGCAAAGAAGGTGGGTTGAATTTCTGAATGACTACGACATTAATCTGCAATATAAAGAGGGTAAGGCAAATGTGGTAGCTGACGCATTGAGTCGCCGAGCACACTCTCTCCATTCGCTAGTCTCTCATACTGGCTTGGTTGAAGAGGTGCGGAGTGCTCAGATGACGGATCAGTATATGATGGAGATCAGGCAGAAGCTTATTGATGGCACATTCGAGGGTCAGAAGTACGACTTCAGACTACACGATGACCACCTGATTAGGCTTAATGGCCGATTGTGTATACCTAGGAGTAGCGCTGAGTTGAAGGAGCGCATATTGAGTGAATCCCATTGTTCTACTACTTCGATTCACCCCGGAGTTTCAAAGATGTATAAGGGTATGAAAAGATATTTTTGGTGGACTGGAATGAAAAAAGATGTAAGTGATTATGTGTTGAGGTGTCTCACTTGCCAGAAGGTCAAGTTTGAGCACCGACGGCCTGGTGGTATGGTGCACATGCCAATGCCCTGAGTGGAAGTTCCATGATATTTCCATGGACTTCGTAGTAGGGCTTCCACCTACAAGGGGAGGTCTGAATATGATATGGGTTGTTGTTGACGAATGACCAAGGTGGCCCGATTCATTCCGATGAAGGACACCTGGAAAGTGGCAAAACTGGCAGAACTCTTTGATAGAGAATTGTAAGACATCATGGGGTACCGAAAACAATTGTATCTGACAGAGATACCAGATTCTTATCGAGGTATTGGAAGTCTACACGAGAAGCATTGGGTACCGAACTGAAATTGAGTACAGCGTTTCACCTCACCACAGACCGATGGTCAGAGTGAGCGCACCATCAGACACTTGAGGATATGCTACGTGCATGTGACTTGATTTCAGACCAGCTGGATTGACAAGTTACATCTGATTGAGTTTAGTTTACAACAACAGTTATCATGCATCGATCAAGATGTCTCCCTTCCAGGCCTTGTACGGTAGACCATGCCGCACGCCATTATGCTTGGATGAGTCGAGTGAGACGGTCATTATAGGACCAGAGTATCTTGAACAAGTGATAAGTGTCCAAATGAGCATGATTTATAGGTGTATTTCACATATTATTTAGCACTTTTCTTGCTCATTTCTCCACTTCGGTTAATTTTCCTCTAGTTTATGTTTTTATTATTTATCTCACAAATTTATTGTTCAACATGAGGAAAACCAAGCCGGAAGTGAAGTAGACAAAGACGAACACATAGACGCAACGGCTCAGAAAACGGACTTATAACGAAGAATCTGGAGCCGGTTGAAGGGTCCGGGACTTAAGTCCAGAACTAAGTCCCGGACCAGCATCTTAAAACAGGCCGAGAATAGATAGCCGTGGGTGGTCCGGGACTTAGGTCCCATACAAGGACCCGGACCACCCCTTTAAAATGGCCGAGGGATTTTGTAAGACAGGGTCCGGGACTTGAGTTATAAGCAAGGACCCGGACCAACAAATGAAGGCAACCGCCTCCTTTTGAGGCGGACTCTTGGGCGGTTCTTCAAGGCAACCGCCTCCTTTTTAGGCGGACCAAGAGGCGGACGCGACTATATCAGTCGCGCGCGACAGTTTCTTCTTCCGCCGTCTGCAACTTGCCTCGCCGACCCTCTGCAACTCGTCCACTGTCTGCATTAAATGAGCCTCTTATCCATCTACTCCTCATCACGCGTGAGCTCTGTCCCCTGCGCAATCAAAGCAACAGTTAAACAAAATCGTACGGAGCTTCTTCTCCTCTGCCTCTATATAAACCCACGCCCTCTGCTCAATAAAATCAACTCCCTTCCTCCGAATCCAAATTGTTAGTCGTTAGTGTTATTGTTATTTAGATCTCAGTTTCCACGACCACCACCATTCACCTTTTATCCTCCACTTCTCCATTTTATTTTCTACATTTCACCACGAAGCAGAAGCAGTATAAAAGAACAGAAAAAGGGAGCTGGAGCAGAAGCGAATCGCAGTCCAGTCTCCGCCAGCAGTCCCAAATTAATGGCTATTTCTGTTTCCTTTTTATTACTGTTAATGTCTGAGTGATTTTATTCGTATCCTAGGATGTGGGTTTGTTCCTAAATAATTCAGACTTATTATTAATACCAAGTTTGCTTATAAATATTTGTTTTGTCTCTCTAAATTATTAAGTGCTTAATAACTGATCATTTTTATGCATTTACGGTTTCTCTTATTTCAATGATTTTGTAAATCTGAGAATAGACCACAAAGAGAGACAAACGTTAGATTTTATACTCCTTGATTAGCAGATAAATCCATCGCTGTTATTAAAAGAATTCTCGCTTAAAGCTAATTAATGATTTTAGACTTTTTCTGATTGTAAAAAGTCTAATGAATTAATTAAGAGTTGTCCTTATCTATGATTTAGGAAGGCCACAAGATAAATTCTTAACAGACAAATAAGAGCAAATTAGGATTATAATTATTGTCTGTACTTAAATAAATATTTATCACTTGCTTCACTTATTAAACTTGTTTTAATTCCTTTCAGCAAATATGTTAAATGCTTATTCTGACAAAATACTGCATTTATTTGGTAGCTATCAATATATGATTTTGAGATAGTCAAAGTACCACAAAGGAATTAATCTTGGTATTTACACTCCGGATTGAGCAGGAAAATACTAAGGCTATTAATAGGAGTTCGTAACTGACAATTATTAACTCTAATAGACAATAAATATTTGAGACAGGTTCATAAAATTGTTTAAGTAATTTAGGAAATTCCCCCGCAATCCTAGGATACCCTTTTCCATCCATCCATTTATTTTATTTACTGTATTTATTATTTCCGCTCAGTTCCCAAAAATCAAGCTTGCCTCCGGCTAAACCCCTTTTTACATTTTATGCATTTTATTTGCCTTTTTGTACATTTACTAAACTGGATAATTAATTAGACAGTTGCGAAGTCTCTGTGGATACGACCTTGTTGTACTACAAAGATTGGGTTCACTGCCCATAGTAAGCAGGATAGTTTAACTACTATTTTGCCCAACAAGTTTTTGGCGCCGTTGCCGGGGACTTCGGTCCAACTATCTGATTCATTATCTGTTTAGTTTTTCTTTTATTTTCTGTAATTACCCTTTTTTGTATAAATTTTTGTTTCTTTTTAAAGGTACTTAATTCTGATGGATGGTCACTACGATCAAGCAGGAGATTGGTATGGTTACCCCTATGGCGCAGAGGACTACAGTCAATGGAGTGTCTGCCAAGAGTGTGGAGGAGACCATGAAAGTTCCTATTGTCCTATGGTTGCAATAGAAAGAGACAACGCCATTTTACGGGAAATGATGGCAAATTTTACCTCAACCATTGAAATGATCCGGCACAGAACGCTAGATCAGGTAGAACACATGGAACAACCCGTTCCACAACTGAATGCAGTGGTTCACGAGGAAGAACAACCTGCTGAGGACTTAAGCTACTTTCCACCTCCTCCCCTATTCGAATTAGAGAATCCATCACCAATCCACTGTCAGCTTGATTATGGAGACAACCCCTCAGAAGAGAGTTTCTCCTTGGACTTCATGGAGTCCCCTCCCTCTGAAATCAACTACTACTTCCCCTCCTTCACCGTGCTTTACCCAGAAGATGAGGGTGGATACATCCTCAATCTTGAGAAGGAGGAGATGCCGTCCCCTCCGAGCCATCAGAAGAGAGTGCTATAGTAATTTCAAGGAGCCACTTCCCTCTGAGATCCCTATCAAGGTTCTTACCATAAGCCTCAACACAAGAGGAGGATTTTACATCCTCCAATTTGAGGAAAAGTCATTTTCACCGGGTCTTCTTTAGAACTACGTTCCCGGCAGTACCTCCTCAAAACCAGATTTTGTGGTATTAATTTCTTATTTTATATGCCGAGGTAACGTTTGTTTTGATCCAGGATACGACAAAGCGTCTAGCCAAGACGTTAAAGAAGGCAGCTTCCTGGGAGGCAACCCGGGTGTACTTTTATTTATTTTGCCTTTATGTTTTTTAATTTTCAGGTTCTCTTTAAATTATATTTTGCTAACTTTTAACCCGTTTTTAGTGTGGTTGCTTCTAGTGTCTTCTGCAGGTGCACCTCCATGTGGACACCGCAACCAAGCTACGCTACTTGAGGCTGAAGCTCAAGTGTGGGGGAACGCGATTAACGCAAGCAAAAATAAAATCAGGGGAGTACCAGTTTCTTTAGTTTTGCTTTTATTTAAATAAAAATTGCAGAGGAGCGTTTATGTGCTTAAATGTTTATTTGTGATCTTTGTGTATCTCTATTTTATCTACTTACCGAAAAGGTCTTCTGAAACCTTCCCTTGTTTTCTGGTGAACAATGAGGACATCGTTCAATTTAAGTGTGGGGGAGTGTGCCCTTTTCGGTGACATTTTGTGCTAAAATGCTTAATCTCTCTGCTTATCCTGCGTTTGTCCAAATTTAAAAATTTGTGGACCCTTTATATGTGGGTTGTTCTCTTTAAAAAAAATATTGTTATGAATTGTGGGATAAATGTACAAATTTTAAAATTTTGATTACTTTTGAGGAGCATTTATATGCGGTGTGACCAAATAATCTGCAAATGGTTGGATTTTATTGCTCAGGGTTTCTTTCTGTCTTCTCTCTTAGGGATTGCTAAGGGGTACTTTTCTGTTAAAAAAAGAGAAGAAAAATAAATATAAGGTACTTTCGAGACACCATTGGTAACCAACTAGAGAGAGTTGAGTGTTCTTAAATACAAAGGCGTGATGCCTATATTTTCTCATCTCTTATGCAAAAGTGAAACAAATGCATTAATTTTTTTTTCCTTTTGTTTTCTCCTCAATGCCCATTTTGAGAAAAGTTGGCCATGGTAAAAGTTCTCAGTCACCTAAAAAGAAACATTGAAGTACCTTGGATCATACCCCGAAACTCTATATTTTATTTTCACCCTGAGCACACCTATGCCACCAGCAGTTAATTTTCACACTCCTCAATAAGTTTAAAAGATCATGTTTATCCTACCCTTCATAATAATATTTGTTAGTATTGAGCATTCCCTACTTGGGTACGTGGTTTTGCTTGAGGACAAGCAAAAAGATAAGTGTGGGGTGTGACAAAAACTTGTTGGGCAAAATAGTAGTTAAACTATCCTGCTTACTATGGGCAGTGAACCCAATCTTTGTAGTACAACAAGGTCGTATCCACAGAGACTTCGCAACTGTCTAATTAATTATCCAGTTTAGTAAATGTACAAAAAGGCAATAAAAATGCATAAAATGTAAAAAGGGGTTTAGCCGGAGGCAAGCTTGATTTTTGGGAACTGAGCGGAAAATAAAATACAGTAAATAAAATAAATGGATGGATGGAAAAGGGTATCCTAGGATTGCGGGGGAATTTCCTAAATTACTTAAACAATTTTATGAACCTGTCTCAAATATTATTGTCTATTAGAGTTAATAATTGTCAGTTACGAACTCCTATTAATAGCCTTAGTATTTTCCTGCTCAATCCGGAGTGTAATACCAAGATTAATTCCTTTGTGGTACTTTGACTATCTCAAAATCATATATTGATAGCTACCAAATAAATGCAGTATTTTGTCAGAATAAGCATTTAACAAATTTGCTGAAAGGAATTAAAACAAGTTTAATAAGTGAAGCAAGTGATAAATATTATTTAAGTACAGACAATAATTATAATCCTAATTTGCTCTTATTTGTCTGTTAAGATTTATCTTGTGGCCTTCCTAAATCATAGATAAGGACAACTCTTAATTAATTCATTAGACTTTTTACAATCAGAAAAAGTCTAAAATCATTAATTAGCTTTAAGCGAGAATTCTTTTAATAACAGCGATGGATTTTATCTGCTAATCAAGGAGTATAAAATCTAACGTTTGTCTCTCTTTGTGGTCTATTCTCAGATTTACAAAATCATTGAAATAAGAGAAACCGTAAATGCATAAAAATGATCAGTTATTAAGCACTTAATAATTTAGAGAGACAAAACAAAATTTATAAGCAAACTTGGTATTAATAATAAGTCTGAATTATTTAGGAACAAACCCACATCCTAGGATACGAATAAATCACTCAGACATTAACAGTAATAAAAAGGAAACAGAAATAGCCATTAATTTGGAGACTGCTGGCGGAGATGGACTGCGATTCGCTTCTGCTCCAGCTCCCTTTTCTTCTGTTCTTTTATACTGCTTCTGCTTCGTGGTGAAATGTAGAAAATAAAATGGAGAAGTGGAGGATAAAAGGTGAATGGTGGTGCGTGGTGGAAACTGAGATCTAATAATAACAATAACACTAACGACTAACAATTTGGATTCGGAGGAAGGGAGTTGATTTTATTGAGCAGAGGGCGTGGGTTTATATAGAGGCAGAGGAGAAGAAGCTCCGTTACGATTTTGTTTAACTGTTGCTCTTTGATTGCGCAGGGGACAGAGCTCACGCGTGATGAGGAGTAGATGGATAAGAGGCTCATTTAATGCAGACAGTGGACGAGTTGCAGAGGGTCGGCGAGGCAAGTTGCAGACGGCGGAAGAAGAAGAAAACTGTCGCGCGCGACTGATATTAGTCGCGTCCGCCTCTTGGTCCGCCTAAAAAGGAGGCGGTTGCCTTGAAGAACCGCCCAAGAGTCCGCCTCAAAAGGAGGCGGTTGCCTTCATTTGTTGGTCCGGGTCCTTGCTTAAACTCAAGTCCCGGACCCTGTCTTACAAAATCCCTCGGCCATTTTAAAGGGGTGGTCCGGGTCCTTGTATGGGACCTAAGTCCCGGACCACCCACGGCTATCTATTCTCGGCCTGTTTTAAGATGCTGGTCCGGACTTAGTTCTGGACTTAAGTCCCGGACCCTTCAACCGGCTCCAGATTCTTCGTTTATAAGTCCGTTTCTGAGCCGTTTGCGTCTATGTGTTCGTCTCTTTGTCTACTTCACTTCCGGCTTGGTTTTCCTCATGTTTGAACAATAAATTTGTGAGATAAATAATAAAAACATAAACTAGAGGAAAATTAACGAAGTGGAGAAATGAGCAAGAAAAGTGCTAATATAATATGTGAAATACACCTATAAATCATGCTCATTTGGACACTTATCAACAAGTTCAGCAGAAGTTCGCCAGATCCGGGCTAACATGAAGGCAGCTCAGGATAGACAAAAGTCGTACGCAGATGTGCGCAGACGTGACCTGGAGTTCGCCGTGGGCGATCAGGTATTTTTGAGAGTATCCCCCATGAAGGGAGTATTTCATTTTGGCCAGAAAGGCAAATTGAGCCCAAAATATGCGGGGCCTTATGTTGTGACGGAGCGGATCGGCCCGGTAGCTTACAGACTTGATCTACCGCCGAGCTGGGCAAGGTACATGATGTTTCATGTGTCCCAGTTGAAGAATATATGTCTCATCCGTCTCATGTGCTTCAGCCTGAAAGGCTAACTTAGAGCCGACCATGCGATCAGTGGAGACTCCGGTACGGATTCTGGATACTAAGACTTGAGACACTCGCCATAAGTCCGTGAGACTGGTGAAAGTTCTTTGGTCTAACCAGGACGTTGAGGAGGCCACTTGGGAGCTGGAAGACAAGATGAAGGCGAAGTACCCGTCATTGTTTACTTCTTAGTGATTATGTATAGGGTACGGGGCGTACCCCTTTTAAGGGGGGGGTAGAGCCGTTTCGGTTATGTGTGTATGACATGTATTTAAATACATCGTCTAGGTTATGTTGTTATGTTACAGACCGTTGTGTCTGATGTGGATGATGTTGTATGGACCTTGTGTCCAATGTTATGTACCCGATGTTATGTTGTATGGACCTTATGTCCAATGCTATGTAAGTGTTGTTAATGATGTATGGAAGTATTGTTTATAAGTATTCTCGTGTTCTAACATTTAGGATGTGGAAGTGTGAACTTTGAGGACAAAGTTCTTTTAAGGGGGGTAGATTGAAATACCCCAAACTGAGTATATTGTTTAAACACCTAATATGGTACACTAAGACAAAAGAGTCTTAGAAACATTAGTAAACAAATTTAAACAATAGAAAACACAAAATGTGCTTTAAGGTCAATAAAGGCCAAAATGTGCTCTAAGCTTGGGATAAGCTTGGTTAAGACCTAATGAACTTACCAAGACCTTATTTATATACTAATGAACATATTAAACCAATTACCAAAGAAAACCAAGCTTGAAAACAAGTTAAAACACAAAATGTGCTTTAAGGAGTCTTAAAGCACATTTTCGAAAAATTGTCTTGTAAATGAGTTTTGAATGGCTATATGTCCATCATTACTCTTTAATTAACATGTGTACTATAGTATCACATTTGGAAGTTTATATCAATGGGAAATCAAAAATTTCACTTCTATGTGCCTTGTTTTTATGAATAGTGATTTAATAAGCTATTTTGAACATATGTTGTATAAGTAATTAAATTGACAAATAAAGACTATATTACCCCTAAGTACTATTGGGGGCCGGTTTTCTTAAGTGTGGTGACTCACCACTCTCTTGTTAACATGTTAAGAAAATGAAGAAGACTACTTAAGTTACTTTTTACTTTAATGCATAAATATCTTCTAAAAAGCAAAACAAACTCATTATATCATTCTCTCATTTATTTCCTTCATTTCCCACGGTTCCAAGTCTTCTTCAACCTTCTTTCTCTTCATTCACGATTTGCAATAGTAAACACACAAACTCCATCTTTGACTACTTGTAATTCCTAGCTCACTTAACCAAATCAAAACAAACACCACCATCTCTTCCTCTCATCAAGCTCTTCATTCCTATATTCTCAAAATTTCAAGAGCCCCATTTTGGTGCCATGGAGTTCTACCATTGAAGGAGCTTGAGCTCATATTTCTACATATTATTACTCTCCTTTGCTTCTAGGTAAGGAATCTCAAAGAAAAATCATGTTTCCTCCATGTTTTTACCTTGACCGAAAATGCCCATTAATGGTGCTCTTGGTGTGACTTTGTTCTAGCTTCATTCCAACCTTTCAAGGACTAGGTGGAGTCCTCTCTTGATATATATTCAAACTCTTCAAAGACCAAGGTAAAACAACTACATTAATGTTTTTGAAATAATGTAAACCTAGGGTTTACAATGAGATGAAGCTTAAAGCTTGAATACTCATTATGTTATTTGTATAATGTTTAGTAGTTGACAAGGAATCAAATACCTTACCGGTTTTATAAGGAAACAAAGAAGAAGTTTGTGTGGAAAAACAGGTAAATATGCTAACCTAATGTGGTTTAAAGTCTTAGGAGAAATGAGCTTGTATTTCTTATGAAAATGATTAAGGAGCCAATGAGAAGTGGACTTAGAAGAATGCCCTCAAGAGCTTAGTAAAAGGCATATGTGTTGTGAGTGTATTTGCAGGTCAAAGGCAAATATATTGTGGAAATTCAGTGTTTATGATTTATGCATTTTAAGGGCCTAAGAGCCATGTCATTTAAGGGCCTAAGTGCCATGCAATTTAAATTATGCACTATATTGTGATGTAGTGCTATATGTGTGAAGTTTGTGTAAGATGTGTTTGATGGATTTCGATGTTCATGGTTGTTTGTTGGTGAAAACAATGTTTTTGGTTTAGTAATGTTCTAGGAGAACCTATGTCAAGATTTAGGTAACAAACAAGAAGTCCTAAGGTTTAAAGATAAGTTTGATGAGTTAAGAAATGTTTAGAATGGTTAAGTGCTTTCCTTGGGAAAGAAACATGCATTAGGGTGTTTTAAGATGTGAGAAGGGCTTAGGAAATGTTCTAGTGGATTTTATAATGCAAGGAATGTTTGGGATACACTAGAGTCATTTGGACTTGTGTTAGGATTGGGCAAACTTTGGTGAACAAGGAGAAAGTGTGAACTTGAAAAAGGATTTCAAGAATGACATAAGGAGTTGATGGTAAGAAATGATGCTTGGGGGATGATGTTAAAATGAGGAGAAAGCATTTTGGGATAGTAGTTATCATAGGTATGAAACACCATTTGGAAAAACTAAGGAGGAAATAACATAAGTGTTAGGAATTTCGGTATGAATAAGAGTGTTTAAGTTATAGATAATGAGTTTCATGGATGTTGTATGTGGATATAAGTGTACTAATGTTGTTAGGAAACATTAAGAGGCTTTAGGAGAAATTTGGTGAAGATTTGACAAAGTTTGGGCAAGTTTAGATGGCGTCCGACCCAGGGGTCCGACCCAAGTTTGGGTCGGACAGCCTCTGTTAGATGTCAGGAAATTGTTCTGAACGGTCCAACCCAGAGGACTTGGAAATACCCCAAACCTTGATATGTGGTTTAATATTAAACTATGGTATGTAAAGGTAAAAAGTGCCTTAGGAAACATCCGGTACAATTTAAACCATAGTAAAATGCAAAAAAGCATTAAGACACAGTTTAAGCAAAAACATGCTCTAAGCTATGAGCGAACTTGGTTAGGACCCAAAGAGCCTACCAAGGCTTAATAATATTCAAGTATGATTTAATAAGGCTAATTAAGTCCTTAGGAAACCTTGGTAGACAATGAAAAAAAAACATAAGAATATACCTTAAAGTCAATACGAGCAAAATGTGCTCTAAGCTTGGGATAATTTGTATAAGACCTAATGGTCATACCTATACCTTATAAATATGTTAATGACATATTAAATCAATTACTAAGAAAGAAACCAAGCTTGAAAAACAAGTTAAAACACAAAAAGTGCTTTAAGGAGTCTTAAAGCAGTTTTTGAAAAAATTTGTCTTGTAAATGAGTTTGAGTGGCTAAATGTCCATCATTACTCTTTAATTACGTGTACTATATAGTATCACATTTGGAAGTCATATCATGGGAAATCAAAAATTTCACAAATATGTGCCTGTTTTTGAATAGTGCTCAAATAGTGCATTTAAGTTATAAGTAACCATAAGTTGTTAATTGGTCAACAAGGCCATTAATTTGTTATTGAAGGGGCCACGGTTTTAAGGTGGGGAGTCACCAACTAGTCATCCAACTAAAGAAAAGAAAAGAAATAAAGTAAAGTTACTATTTGCTTTTAAGCTTAAATATCTTACAAAAGTGAGACCTCTCACCTCTCCTCTTCATTTCCTTGCCTTCCCACCGTGTGTCTTCCTCTATTCTCCCAACCAGAACCGAGCTTGCTACAGCCCATCTCTTCTCTAACTTCAATTGCTCACCAAATGTTCATTAATGCTCCAAATCAAATTCTAAGACCATATTTGTCTTAGTTAGACCAAGCTCTTCACTTCTATCTTTTCAAATCTTCAAGAACTCCATTTTGGTGCCATGAAGAATCTCCATTGAAGGGGGAAAAGCTCATCTTCTTTCATATTGTCATTCTCCCTTGTTTCAAGGTAACAAAAACCAAAGAAAATCTAAGTTTTCTCTCATTTTTGTATGTGTCCGAAAATTCACCTCACAATGGTGCTTTTTCTTGCTCTCTTCATAGCTTAATTCAAACTTCAAAGGACTAGGAGGAGTCCTATCTTGCTACTTAACCAAGCTCTCTTCCGAATTCCAAAGGTAATCATCAAATTTTGGTGTTTTAAGACACATATGTAAACCTAGGGTTTAAGTATGAGTTTGGGTATTAAACTTAATGCTCATTACCCTTATATGTGTAATGGTTAGAAGATTGACAAGTGATAAAAGCTCCTTGCCGATTTTCAATCAAGAAAGAACAAGAGAAAACAAGTGAGAAACTTGGAAAACAAAGAGGTAAATGACCTCTCATAATGTAGTTTTATGTACTAGGAAATTGAGCTATACTTGCTTAATAATTAACCTAAAGAGCCAATGGGAAATGAGCTAGAAAACTATCCACAAGGTGGACTAAAAAGACATGGGAGCATTGTTGTGTGTATTCGCAGGTTGAAGGCATTTAAATGTGGAGATTCAGTGTTTAAGTTTAATGCAATTTAAGGGCCTAAGAGCCATGTTATTTAAGGGCCTAAGTGCCAAGCAATTTAAGTTTATGCACTATTTGTGATGTAGTGTAGTTTAAAGGTTTAGGTGTGTAAAGAACATCTCTTGTGAAGGTGAATGTGTTTGATGGTTAAAGGATGAAAAACCATATGTTTGTGTATAAGAGCGTGTATAAGAGATTGAATGTTCTTGATTGTCTAAAGGTGAAAAAACAATGTGTTTTGGTGTAAGGTGATACAAGAGAAGCTATGGCGAAATTTAGTTGATAAACAAAAGAGTTTATGTGTTGTAATGAGATTTTATGACCTAGAAGGTACTAGGAATTTTTAAGTGTTAAGATGGTGAAAGAAAGTGAATTAAGGTGTTCTTAGGTGTTAAGATGCCTTAGGCATAGTCTTGGAAATTTAGGGAACTAATGGATGATTTCTTGATACACCAAGGTGATGGTGGAGGTGTCGTAAAGTCTTGTGCAAAGTTTGGTGAACAATGGAAGTGTAACGCCTTGTGAAGGTTTATTTATGAACTTGTGGGAAAGACTTGAGGAGTGTGTGTAAGGGGATGAGTGTAGTGCAAATGATGTTTAAAAGGGTGGTATAAGGTAGTGAGGGAGTACTTTGGTTAGGTGAAGTTTTAGGCAAGAATACAAGTTACAAGTGTAGAAAAAAAATGTTCTAAGTGTTAAGGACTTAGTAAAAGTTGAGTAAAAGTTTAAGGAATTTTTGGGATGTTTCGAGAGGGTTTAAGTGTGCCCAAAAGATGTTAAAACATGTGGGAGAACATGTGTAAAGCATAGGAAAAATTGGGATGAATTTGGAGTTCAGAAAGAGGAGAAAAGCACATTAGAAAATTGGTTCTGCAGTGGACCGCCCCTACGGACCGCCCCTGTGGGGAGGTCCAGTGCAGAGAAGTGAAAAAAAAAAAGAAACGTGTAGCATCTGTTGTGGACCGCCCCTGGGACCGCCCCAGAGGGGCGGTCCAGACCAGAAATGAAGAAAAAAATTTGTTTAAGGCTCCTAATGATGGGGATTGAATGGTAATGGTTTTAGATGATGTTTAGGCCTTGTTTGGTGACTTTTAAAGGCCATTGGAAGTATAAACAGGTGTGAGAGTGAATGTGTAAGTTGTGAACTTAAGATCACATAAATAAATTAAGTACAACGGGATGATGGGGTTAACTATGGGCATTAGATATTAAACAATCATGTCACCCCGATGTTAATGACAGTAATTGTGATGTTACCAGTTGTACGGGATTTGTTCGAGGAACCTAGAAGGACACAATATAGTGGACCGTGGTGAAAGGTATGGTTTTCTTGCAACCTGTGTCCTACCGGATTACACCGGCTTGTATGCCAATGTGTTTTTCTGTATGTTTGCCACGTTGTAAGATAAAACATGTAATGAGTTTACAGTAATTCATATATGTGGCGTGTCCAACTCCGATACCGTTTAACCTCGGCAGTGTTAACCTTAGTTAACTGAGTCTAGGATCACATGAGAGTTCGGTATTCGGATTAAACGACCCGAACCATGGGGCGTTCTAACCACGGCTATGCGTGAGTTGATTATGTGATGTTGTGTATGTGAATGTAGGGATCTCCTTGTATGTTTAACCCAGTTCTAATACTGTAGATGTAGTTAGTTATGATAGGCTCCATAGTGGGGTTCTAACTAATATCTAAAAGTAAGTATGTACTAAAGTAGTGAGGAATCCGGTTTGGCCGGTCGCGTTGTTTGGGAGAGGGTATCCTTCTTAGCCTTACCCTTCTTTTGTTATGGTTGTTTCCCTCAGGGTTATGATCTCCCGTAGCTCACCAAAGCTTAGCTATTCTGACTTATGATCGGTTTAGGGGGAACATGTGTTGTGTGGTGTGTTCGGGCCTCCAAACCCGAACGCCTTAACTTAAGTTACTCGTCCGACTATTAGGACGGTAATGAGTGTTGTTGCTATTGTATAACGAGCTTATCATGAGACTGACAACATTCTCTAGGCTCACCAGTGTATAAACAATGTTTGGGTCGGTTCCTAAGAGAACCATTCCCGTTATGTTATGTATTTTGTTGTGATGCAATATCTTGCGGTATTATGTTGTGCATATGGAAACGTGCAAAGTGTGTTATGTGTTGTTATGTAGTGTATGTTATATGTTGTATAATGTGGAGTATGTGGATCATGGATATGAATCCCAGTTTGAGAAAAGAGGCGTTTAAGGATAACCCGATTTAAGGGTAAGTGTCGTCTATTAAGGAAGTAGCTCCATTAGAGGAGGAACACTCTAGGGGTAATGAATACCATGAGTGACTTATCAAGTAAGGATGTATTATCCGTTTGTTAAGCCCATTGAGGCGAAATGTTATGTGTTGTGTGTTTACTGTTACATGCATGATTTAAATATAATCAACCGCATGCTAAGACGACAATTAGTTGTGCGTGGCCCGGTAGCATGTGGGCTGCGGGATTACCATACCAGCAAAGGTGCTGAGCCCCTTGGGGGCCACCCTTTCTCTTCTTTTCTATTTCAGGTACAGAGAGCTGGAAGCCGTACGAGAGTAGGACGGGGTAGCCATTGTACATGGGTATTCATTTAAGAGTATATATACAGTAGGTGTAGTAAGACCGAAATTGTTGTCGGCATCAAATTATAAATACTCGGTATAGTTGAAAGGTGTATGGTGGTTGTGTTTAATGGAAAGGGATAGTAATGTGTAGTCGCTCGGAAATTTAGCCCATCAGACCGGTACAATGTGTACGTATTAGCCTTGTTAGCCACGTGGGTGGCTAACGGCGTGTAACACCAACGAGTTAAGAATGTGATGAGGTTTGTTTTTCCGCTGCAGTTTATTAAGTGTGGATAATGTTGGATGGGTGTGTACAAAAAGTGGTATCAGAGAGCACAGTATCACTCTATGACTGAATTACCGAGCTTAGGAAGTACGAGTTAGGATTTTAGTACTTTGGGTTAAGGGTTGAGTGATAGCGTGAGAGATACGCTAGTTTAGGAACTACCAGTGACTACTGGAAACCTACTATATCCTTCCCGCCCTCCACAACCCCTGTTGTTTATAACTTGGGAAAGAACGTCAGAGAGATGGAAGTCCACTCTTACTCGGGAATACCCGATCTGGCTGTTAAATACCGTTAGAGTACGGGAGAACCTGTCATACGTAGATTCCCGAAAAGTGGGAAATCCCAAGACGGTTTCCATCTGAACAATGTTAACCGCATTCATAGCGAGAATGAGAGAATTTGTGTATAAGAGAATAGAATTTCCGGCAACTGGGTCGACATGCTGAGCAGTCGAGAACAACCAGCTTGCAGTGCAACAGGCAAGAGTGGATTAATAAAACCGAGACGAGTGTCTACGGGACCACAGTTGATAAATAATACACCAACGGTATACCAACCGACAAAGGAACTACAACGTAGTGCCCAAACAAGAGACAGTCTCAGTAACCACGACCAAGTGCGTGAACGGGCTACAAAGAGGATACGATACTAGTAAAGGGGGACTCCAAGAGTGGGAGAACCCCAGTTGATATTACCATATGAATACAGGAGGAGTTACCAGGGTTATGTCAAGACTATAAGATTAGTGTAGGGCCAACGAGGCCACTGATAATAGTGCGAGTAGTAAGAACATACCGCCAACCAGTATGTGTGCTTAATCGATAGCCATTTAGCATGGCGCACTTCTATAAGCAGTGCTGCCTATACAGGGCAGTTCGGGAAATTTATAACCACTCCAAGTACTTAGAAAAGTACCACGAAGTTAAGTGTGATCATTATAACCCATGGAAGGGCTTAACAGCCTGACCTCTTTGTAATTATAAGTACACCAGTCAGCGATGAGCTAGACTTGGTTAGGGTAAGAAGATGTTGGTGAAACCATGAAATTTTCTTTCAAACTCAGATTTGCTCAAACCCTTTTTCCTTCAAAACCAGATTTTCTTTCAAACCAACACTTCTTTCTAACCTTCTTTTAAACCAAACCAGTAAAAACCCAAGGGCAGTTGATAAAGATACAACAGTGGATAAACTTTCCCTCGATTAAATTCGGGAAGCAAGGAACGAATATTGTCACGGGACAATATAAGGGAGTTGACAACAGAATACTTCACCTAGGCGTGTGACGGACACTACGAGTGTACCAACTGAATTGTGGGACGACCGCACTCCGATAGGAGCTTGTGGGCCTGACAGACCTACTTATGGGTTAGTTGGGTAAGTAGTAATGTATCAGTATGGTACCCCACATATGTATACAAGTAGAGTCCGAAACACGGGAAGTAGTCGACTCCGTTCTACGGTCAGCAGTATAAGTCAAACAAGCTAAGGATTACCATGAATGGTTGAAGTAGAGGAACCCAGTTAAGATAACTAGACTAAAGGAATTAGTGAATTCATTTCAAGGATATGTTTAAGAGTCAAGAGGTGCGAAGTGCACTAACTGTTATATAAAGACATCACACATGTCTTAAGAATTCCGGGGAGTAAACATGATAGCTGGAACGGAGACCTAGCCTGTGCATGGCAAGGCAGATGCCTAATGTGGACACATTAGTGTGCAATGAACGGGATGAAACTCCCGGAATGGGTACCTACACTACCAGGAAATGCTGATCTTCACAAGAGGAGATAATAAGCCAGTTAAGAACGCAAACGACATGGCTAACGGAATGTACCAATAAGTGCGAACCTGATGTAAAGGCATAACTTAACAACACCCAGGAGCAATCCTTGAAGGGTGTTCGCATCAACAATTGTTGCACGAAATGACATGACAAAAACACAAGGGTTGAAATTAACACCCAGTTTAGACATAAGTTGTCAGGAGACGGACTGACAATCCTAAGGGGCATCCCATGAAAGGAAACGGAATGCAACGACCTTGTCATGGAGCTCAATATAATATCCAAACCATGTAATGTTGTACAGAGAAGTACATGTGTGGACAGCCTACAATGAGCGCAGCTCAAGGCAGTAAGGCTTATAAGCCACAAATAAATGTGTTATGAAAATTAGATTGATGTAGAAGTTTATGTTATATAAGTGAATAGAGTGGTAAACGAACCACTGCATTAAGAGTGGGGATACCTCTCGATATTGTGAGACCGCAAGCGGTAGTTATGTGAACCAAGTCAAGAAATATGTTAAGGATGGACGATGTTATTATTGAAAGAGAGCAGTTAGCTTAGTAGTATGTGTATAAAGTGAAACACCGAGCTGAATAATGCCGGCTTGTGACTCGAATGATCGATGCTCAAGGAGCATTCAGTAGTCATCCAAAGAATGAAACCATAATGAATAATGTAAGTATATGTGGGAAGTTAATGTGACAGTAAATACGATATAAGTGTTATACAATAAGCACGGTGCGCAAGCGACCGTTGTATAAGTATTGTTAACGATAATGTAGCAGATAAGACCAGTTATGAGTTAAACTTAGTGAGATGCAAGATAAGTGATGTCAAACAACTAGGCAGTAAGCCAGTAGGTATACGAGATTCAGAACTCAGTGTGAATTCCATGGCGAATCACATAAGGGATTTACTGTCAAGAGTTTACGCCTCTGCACTCTGTATGACTGAGTGTTTTGGTATTGCACTTGCGCAGTAATGATCGAGTGGGATAGCTAGGAATTGGAAACATGTTAATGGTGGAGGAATAATGTTGTAATGACCGATGCATAGGAAATGCAACCGCACCAATAAAGAATACTGTACAAACCAAATGTGGAGACATGATTAACAGTAAGTGACTACAGTAGCACCAACTGCCAAATATCGGTATGGAATATACCCCAAATGTTGTAAATAGCTGAGAGAGCACTACACACTAGGTAGTAGCTCAATCTCAACCAAGTAAGTCGGAAGGGAACAAGTCAATCATTGTGAAATACATAGCTGTATACACAGTAAATTGTTATGGAAGTGGATAGAAAGTTTATAACTCACCGAATTCGCTAACGGTAAGATACCACGCGTCGGTTGAGAAACCATTGTTACCAAGATGAAGGTGACAATTGGGGATGTACAATACAGTAAGAATAACAAACGGGGCAATTAAGCTCTACAGTTATTAGAGTTTCGCAGCAGAAACTAGTGAGCCAGTGATTCAAGTGTTGAATGTACATGGTGAACATGAGTAATGGCTAATTATTAACGCCTAGAAGCCTAACAGGCCAGAATCGAAACCAACTAAGAGTTTAAACAAACTCCAATGAGAATTCTTGGTTTAGAACTAAACCGCCAATATGGTTAAGATCCTCTAATCAGAATCCATTGTGTAATAGACCGCGTGAAGTTAAACACTTCACGACGGCAGAACATTTAAGCCAATGTTTAGTGATTGATTACGTGGGCGTAATCCCTTTTAAGGGGGGTAGAGCGCAAAACCACTTAGTGTATTACCGTACAAGTGTACGTATGTATGTGATTATTGTGCATAGCACAAATAATTTGTTTTGATGATTGGTGTGTGTGTTATAAACATACGCATTCATTCAGGTTTAATTGTGGTAATTGCGCACAGAAGATGCGAATACCATTGTGATAAGTGTGTGTTATTTGTTAAATTGTGTGTGATAGTACAAGTGTGGGGAGTAGAGAAACTCCCGGGGAACAAAAGCCCCGACAGTGTATAAATGTAAAACCAGTGTTGTATTTTGATAAAATATATGTGTATATATATATATATAGTGATGCATGAAAGGGTATGAAACCGACATAGAACCTAGTGAGAATAAGATTCCCTAGGTAACAACATTAAAGTGAATGGAAATAACTGATAGACGAAGTTCTATCCCTTGGAGATGTTATGATCATGATAGAATGATTTAAAAGATAGAAAATTGGAAATGAGTGATTTATTTGATGCTTGAAAATGAAGTGGGAGGTGGAACTTGATTTGCATGCGATCAAGGGAAGCCGAACACAAATTGGGGTGGAAGGATAGTTCAACACTGATGCTGATCACATCAGGGTTGGATGACTCTTGAAACTCCCTATAAGTGGTCACAAATAACCACGCTAAGAAAAGAAGCAAAGAGCTTAAGTTGGACTTGGAGTTGTGTGTGTTTTCAAAAGGATTTTAATTGGTATTTATAAAACGTAGATACTTTACATATTAAAGTCTTCTTACTTAACCTCACAAGGAAAAATTTCAAATTTAAGTGATTGTTTTGATCTCCCAAAGGCACGGGGACGGAAGGTGTCCATCGCGACCGGGTTCTGCGGGATCACAGTGTATATCAAAATATTTTTGATTGCTATACATGCTATGACATGTTGTGTGGTATGTGTAATAAATGTTTTTTGACTTGGATTTCCTAAAGTGTATGCTATCAAGACCTATGAGTCCAATGTGTTGTGTTGCATAGACCTATGTGTCTAAAGACTGTTATGTTATCGGGACCTATGTGTCTAATGTTGTTATGTTACCCAAGACCAGTGAGTCAAAGGGGTTGTTATGTATGTGTAAGTGTTGTTAAGATACCCGGACCATTGAGTCCGAGGTTATCATGTGAATATGTTGTGTTATGTGTGGATGTGAATGTGTTGCCCGGACCATTAAGTCCGAGGTTGTGATGTAAAGTGTGTTTGGTTATGGAAGTTTTATGACTATAAGTAATCCCTGTATTCTAATCTAATGATGTGTGGGAAATGTGAACTTCGAGGACGAAGTTCTTTTAAGGGGGGTAGATTGAAATACCCCAAACCTTGATATGTGGTTTAAATATTAAACTATGGTATGTAAAGGCTAAAAAGTGCCTTAGGAACATCAGTGTACAATTTAAACCATAGTAAAATGCAATAAAGCATTAAGACACAGTTTAAGCAAAAACATGCTCTAAGCTATGAGCGAACTTGGTTAGGACCCAAAGAGCCTACCAAGGCTTAATAATATTCAAGTATGATTTAATAAGGCTAATTAAGTCCTTAGGAAACCTTGGTAGACAATGAAACCAAACAAAAAAAGAATATACCTTAAAGTCAATACGAGCAAAATGTGCTCTAAGCTTGGGATAAATTTGTATAAGACCTAATGGTCATACCTATACCTTATAAATATGTTAATGAACATATTAAATCAATTACTAAAGAATACCAAGCTTGAAAACAAGTTAAAACACAAAAAGTGCTTTAAGGAGTCTTAAAGCACGTTTTTGAAAAATTGTCTTGTAAATGAGTTTTGAGTGGCTAAATGTCCATCATTACTCTTTAATTAACATGTGTACTATATAGTATCACATTTGGAAGTCTATATCAATGGGAAATCAAAAATTTCACAAATATGTGCCTTGTTTTGTGAATAGTGCTCAAATAGTGCTAGTTTAAGTTATAAGTCAACATAAGTTGTTTAATTGGTCAACAAAGGCCATATATATGTTATATATTGAAGGGGCCACGGTTTTTAAGGTGGGGAGTCACCAACCTAGTCATCCAACTAAAGAAAAGAAAAAGAAATAAAGTAAAGTTACTATTTGCTTTTAAGCTTAAATATCTTACAAAAGTGAGACCTCTCACCTCTCCTCTTCATTTCCTTGCCTTCCCACCGTGTTCTTCCTCTATTCTCCCAACCAGAACCGAGCTTGCTACAGCCCATCTCTTCTCTAACTTCAATTGCTCACCAAATGTTCATTAATGCTCCAAATCAAATTCTAAGACCATATTTGTCTTAGTTAGACCAAGCTCTTCACTTCTATCTTTTCAAATCTTCAAGAACTCCATTTTGGTGCCATGAAGAATCTCCATTGAAGGGGGAAAAGCTCATCTTCTTTCATATTGTCATTCTCCCTTGTTTCAAGGTAACAAAAACCAAAGAAAATCTAAGTTTCCTCTCATTTTTGTATGTGTCCGAAAATTCACCTCACAATGGTGCTTTTTCTTGCTCTCTTCATAGCTTAATTCAAACTTCAAAGGACTAGGAGGAGTCCTATCTTGCTACTTAACCAAGCTCTCTTCCGAATTCCAAAGGTAATCATCAAATTTTGGTGTTTTAAGACACATATGTAAACCTAGGGTTTAACTATGAGTTTGGGTATTAAACTTAATGCTCATTACCCTTATATGTGTAATGGTTAGAAGATTGACAAGTGATAAAAGCTCCTTGCCGATTTTCAATCAAGAAAGAACAAGAGAAAACAAGTGAGAAAACTTGGAAAACAAAGAGGTAAATGACCTCTCATAATGTAGTTTTATGTACTAGGAAATTGAGCTATACTTGCTTAATAATTAACCTAAAGAGCCAATGGGAAATGAGCTAGAAAACTATCCACAAGGTGGACTAAAAAGACATGGGAGCATTGTTGTGTGTATTCGCAGGTTGAAGGCATTTAAATGTGGAGATTCAGTGTTTAAGTTTAATGCAATTTAAGGGCCTAAGAGCCATGTTATTTAAGGGCCTAAGTGCCAAGCAATTTAAGTTTATGCACTATATTGTGATGTAGTGTAGTTTAAAGGTTTAGTTGTGTGTAAAGAACATCTCTTGTGAAGGTGAATGTGTTTGATGGTTAAAGGATGAAAAACCATATGTTTGTGTATAAGAGCGTGTATTAAGAGATTGAATGTTCTTGATTGTCTAAAGGTGAAAAACAATGTGTTTTGGTGTAAGGTGATACAAGAGAAGCTATGGCGAAATTTAGTTGATAAACAAAGAGTTTATGTGTTGTAATGAGATTTTATGACCTAGAAGGTACTAGGAATTTTTAAGTGTTAAGATGGTGAAAGAAAGTGAATTAAGGTGTTCTTAGGTGTTAAGATGCCTTAGGCATAGTCTTGGAAATTTAGGGAACTAATGGATGATTTCTTGATACACCAAGGTGATGGTGGAGGTGTCGTAAAGTCTTGTGCAAAGTTTGGTGAACAATGGAAGTGTAACGCCTTGTGAAGGTTTATTTATGAACTTGTGGGAAAGACTTGAGGAGTGTGTGTAAAGGGGATGAGTGTAGTGCAAATGATGTTTAAAAGGGTGGTTATAAGGTAGTGAGGGAGTACTTTGGTTAGGTGAAGTTTTAGGCAAGAATACAAGTTACAAGTGTAAGAAAAAAATGTTCTAAGTGTTAAGGACTTAGTAAAAGTTGAGTAAAAGTTTAAGGAATTTTTGGGATGTTTCGAGAGGGTTTAAGTGTGCCCAAAAGATGTTAAAACATGTGGGAGAACATGTGTAAAGCATAGGAAAAAATTGGGATGAATTTGGAGTTCAGAAAGAGGAGAAAAGCACATTAGAAAATTGGTTCTGCAGTGGACCGCCCCTACGGACCGCCCCTGTGGGGAGGTCCAGTGCAGAGAAGTGAAAAAAAAAGAAACGTGTAGCATCTGTTGTGGACCGCCCCTGGGACCGCCCCAGAGGGGCGGTCCAGACCAGAAATGAAGAAAAAAATTTGTTTAAGGCTCCTAATGATGGGGGATTGAATGGTAATGGTTTTAGATGATGTTTAGGCCTTGTTTGGTGACTTTTAAAGGCCATTGGAAGTATAAACAGGTGTGAGAGTGAATGTGTAAGTTGTGAACTTAAGATCACATAAATAAATTAAGTACAACGGGATGATGGGGTTAACTATGGGCATTAGATATTAAACAATCATGTCACCCCGATGTTAATGACAGTAATTGTGATGTTACCAGTTGTACGGGATTTGTTCGAGGAACCTAGAAGGACACAATATAGTGGACCGTGGTGAAAGGTATGGTTTTCTTGCAACCTGTGTCCTACCGGATTACACCGGCTTGTATGCCAATGTGTTTTTCTGTATGTTTGCCACGTTGTAAGATAAAACATGTAATGAGTTTACAGTAATTCATATATGTGGCGTGTTCAACTCCGATACCATTTAACCTCGGCAGTGTTAACCTTAGTTAACTGAGTCTAGGATCACATGAGAGTTCGGTATTCGGATTAAACGACCCAAACCATGGGGCGTTCTAACCACGGCTATGCGTGAGTTGATTATGTGATGTTGTGTATGTGAATGTAGGGATCTCCTTGTATGTTTAACCCAGTTCTAATACTGTATGAGTGTAGTTATGATAGGCTCCATAGTGGGGTTCTAACTAATATCTAAAAGTAAGTATGTACTAACAGTAGTGAGGAATCCGGTTTGGCCGGTCGCGGCGTTGTTTGGGAGAGGGTATCCTTCTTAGCCTTACCCTTCTCTTTGTTATGGTTGTTTCCCTCACGGGTTATGATCTCCCATAGCTCACTCCAAAGCTTAGCTATTCTGACTTATGATCGGTTTAGGGGGAACATGTGTTTGTGTGTGGTGTTCGGGCCTCCAAACCCGAACTGCCTTAACTTAAGTTACTCGTCCGACTATTAGGACGGTAATGAGTGTTGTTGCTATTGTATAACGAGCTTATCATGAGACTGACAACATTCTCTAGGCTCACCAGTGTATAAACAATGTTTGGGTCGGTTCCTAAGAGAACCATTCCCGTTATGTTATGTATTTTGTTGTGATGCAATATCTATTGCGGTATTATGTTGTGCATATGGAAACGTGCAAAGTGTTGTTATGTGTTGTTATGTAGTGTATGTTATATGTTGTATAATGTGGAGTATGTGGATCATGGATATGAATCCCAGTTTGAGAAAAGAGGCGTTTAAGGATAACCCGATTTAAGGGTAAGTGTCGTCTATTAAGGAAGTAGCTCCATTAGAGGAGGAACACTCTAGGGGTAATGAATACCATGAGTGACTTATCAAGTAAGGATGTATTATCCGTTTGTTAAGCCCATTGAGGCGAAATGTTATGTGTTGTGTGTTTACTGTTACATGCATGATTTAAATATAATCAACCGCATGCTAAGACGACAATTAGTTGTGCGTGGCCCGGTAGCATGTGGGCTGCGGGATTACCATACCAGCAAAGGTGCTGAGCCCCTTGGGGGCCACCCTTTCTCTTCTTTTTCTATTTCAGGTACAGAGAGCTGGAAGCCGTTCGAGAGTAGGACGGGGTAGCCATTGTACATGGGTATTCATTTAAGTGTATATATACAGTAGTGTAGTAAGACCGAAATTGTTGTCGGCATCAAATTATAAATACTCGGTATAGTTGAAAGGTGTATGTGGTTGTTGTGTTAATGGAAAGGGATAGTAATGTGTAGTCGCTCGGAAATTTAGCCCATCAGACCGGTACAATGTGTACATTAGCCTTGTTAGCCACGTGGGTGGCTAACGGCGTGTAACACCAACGAGTTAAGTAATGTGATGAGGTTTGTTTTTCCGCTGCAGTTTATTATAAGTGTGTTAATGTTGGATGGGGTGTTACATCTCCAATTACCCTGTTCCTGTTCTTCAGCTCCGACAATGATCAACAACCTAAAATGGTGTAGTATCAGCGATAGACGCTGAGTATGCTGGGCCTGGACCCTAATGGTCACTTGTCATTTTAACCATCTTATTATTAGATTGGTTTCATGCTTTTCCTTCTTACAGTCATAATCAAAACTGAAGCATAAATGTATAATACATAATCAACCATCCAAATATCCATAAACATTAGTCATCCATCCAAACCAAACATTCATAGAATATTTCAAATAACATTTGTATATCGAACGTATCGAGCAATAACAATTTAATGTACCATGTACATTCGCCGTAGCGTACAGTTTTCATATTTAATTTACCTTAGCCTTGTAGGCTCCATCCAACCATCAACACACAATAAAATAACCACAAGTATAACCAATGAACAACAAAGCGAAACAACGAGAATAATAAACAAGTATTAAGTCTCGTCCATAGTATTGTTCGCCACTGTATAAGTCTCAATTGTTTTAGTTGTTCAGTTATACCTAGTGACAATGTCTCGTTAAAACGACATGTCTCTAGTTACCCATATATTATGGCGGGTCACCCACGGCAGTAGCCACTCCAACGGTAGAGTCTCCGACCAACGAGCCATTCTAGCTCACGGGAAATTTTCTTGATACTTACGGACCCGTACGCGGACATCCTGGTATCGTTTTTGTGATCACAGCGCGCACCAAGAGCCACATCCTCTTGGCTTTACTTCCATTCCATTAATTAATTAATTATACCATCGCATCGCATTACCAAATTTTCTAACACAGCAGACTAAGGTCATTAGTCCAATCCGGAGTCTGTAAACTCGGGATCCAGTGTTAGATACGAGAGCGGCGTATAGAAAGGCCAATGCTCCGTATAAAAGTCTCAGATAATATGTATATGTTATTATCATAGTGCTACAACGTTTTACTTACGTTCCTTATATTTCATATAAGATAGCACCATAGCCGCTAGTTCGTTTTATATATAGGTTCATATATACGAACCAATACTGTTAACTCAACAACAGTAAATAATAAGCAGCTATAAATATACAATTCATGCATATTAATTATCACATTCAGACAAACAATCTTATCACAGATCACACAGAAGTCTGAACTGAGGAAGCCCTCAGAGACAATCCGAGACACATAACAACATACAAGTTATATCAACCAAATCCGAGCCCAAGGAGCAACCTTAGGACAACTCGGATCAAACCCCTTTACATACCGTTCACCCTGACTGTATTATGGTGGAGTATGAATCAGCAAGATCCTACGCTCCGTGTAGTCCGTTAGCTCGTCAAGCGTCCTTGTCAGAAGTATACTCTAAACGGTAATAAAACTATAAGTCAGTCTCCATGACTAACTACATCCGGTATTTCCGAATTATAAGTAACCCCGACAGTTCACCCCTGTTTTCTACAGTTGTTTGTTACAGGTTTTTCTAAAACAGTCGGCTTTGTTACTTAAAACGCGTTACGTCAAAACTATTTCAACTGTTAAGTCTAATTCCTTATATTTCCTTTAATCTTATCCACATCTAGTTTAGGTGCGTAACCTATAGTTGCATGTATGCATGCATTCCTATATTATTATTTTTTTCCATCATCCATTATAATTCTTTGTATTTCATTACCCATTATCTTAGCAAAATTCATAGCTTATAGTTTGTAACTATATTTTTTTTCCAAATAACCACCACCATTAAATCATAAGGTTTTCAACCAAAATATATTTATCCACCTTATATACATTATTCTTGTGTATGTATATATTTTTACCACGTAGGTAATTCTCATGAGTTTCATAAACTCTTGTATTTTATGTTACATTTTATCATCTTTTATTGGATGATTATTCCCATTAGTATTATATATACAACTTATATTAAGATTATTATCCTAATATCACGTAACATCTTATGTTGTATAATTACAACTCCTAAGGTTTATTCCATAAACACCTCAGTTTATAAATCTCATTTATTTATAGTTTGTCACATTATTTTATGTGAGTGCCCTTCCTTATATTAATTCCATCTAAACCATATCATTGTCATAACATTTATAACATCATAGACCTTAGTCTAAAATTCATCTTTCAACTCTTATTAACTCAGTATAGCCCTTAACTTAATTTAAATTCCGCTTTGACCACATAACATTATGTAACGTTATACCATATACTAATATCATACTATGTGATATTTTTATTCCCTTTAACTTATAACCTATAGTTTTTATACAAAACTATTTATTATTGCCTCTTAGGCACCATAAGAAAATCTTATTCTTTTCCATAAACCATAGTTTCCTTTATTTACAAAATCACCCCTTTCTTTTTACCATGTTATATATACCATTTAATATAAATTTCTAACTTATAAAAGAGTATAACCTATGGTTATTTTTTGTAAATTCCGAACAGCCCTTGTGCTATTCTATAATTGCCATTTGGCCCTATTTATAACATATAGTTCTTCCATATCATTAAAACCATATTTTATACACATATCTTAATAAATTCTCTTAATAATTCTAAAAATCACCAAATTCCACCAAAGGGTTATAAATATCCTTATTAACCCATATACTTTTGATATTTACCATTCCACCATCTATTTTTCTCCAAAGTGTCATAATGACATAATAACTATATATTATACATATATAGTTCATTTTAATTCCAAAATCCACCAAATAAATTCCTAAAAATTCCTAATAGCCCATGGGTGTTTAAAATACCATTTTACACCCTTAATTTTCGGTAATAACATATTCACCACATATGTTATAAAAATATTACCATTAAATACATAACCTATTATAAAACCTTAAATAAGTTATCTAACTTATTTATTTTTGGTCAAAACCTAGCATATGGTCAATGTTGACCACCTTAATATTTCCTTGACCACCAATTCCTTATAATTACGATTTAGTACCTAAACTTTCTAAAATTCACCATTTAACCCCAAAACTTTATAAAATCTTATAAACTTTATTTTAACTCCTTTTTAACTCTAATTTTCGGCTTTATTTTTCTAAAGTCCCTAAATTTAATTTAATTACACTATAACCCCTTATTCATTTCGGTAATAATTATATACCCCCTAAACTTAAATAAAATCTTGTAAATGCATAAATAAATTGGCCTAAAATACATGGCCTTATTACAAACATTGTCTTGCAAAATAAATTACACATAAATGTCCCAAAAATACATATAAATTTCGGCCTCACCATATAATTTTCATTTATTTACCAAACTTCCACACAATGTCTTAAATTTGACATTTATGCTTGTTTAATTAGTTGTAAAATTTATTAAACCATTCCTTAAACATTTTAAGGTCAAACAAGACCTTATTTTACCTCTTCACTCACGGCAATTAATATACACACACTTAAACTTGTGTTAATGTATCAAGTTATGGTTTTAAGTGATTTATACCTTGATTTAGCTTAGGTAAAGCCTTGTTTGGGTTCGCCACCTTAAGGAGAAATTCTCCACAGCTTGTTTTACATGTTTTCAACAGAAACCAAGGCCTAGTTAGTCTCCAAGAAAGATCTAACCATAAGAAGTAATTTAATGTAAGATTTAAGGCAAAAATCACCTTAAGAATGCAAAGAGAGTTCAAGATGGTTTCGACCTGAATCAAACACACCACAAGGTGTTAGATCTACTATATTGACATAGGAAATAGCTAGATCTCAACAAGCTGCCTTGTTATTAGGTTTTACCTTGGAAAAATGCCTTAAAAGAGGGTATTTCCTTTGGATCTCGGCCACCTTTGCTCCAAATGGCTAACCAACAGATTCCACATGAAAAGGAGAAGAAGATGAGGCTATGACCAAAGTTTCACAGCCGAACTTGAAGGGAATCAAAAGATATGAGCTTAAAGCACATTTTTACCTTAAAATGAGATTTTGAGCAACCTTGGTCTCTAAACTTGTTCCATTCGAATTTGATTGATGTTATAACCTTAGAACACTGATAATAAGCCATAGGAACTGATTAGTCACGAGATCTAAGCATAGGTGGTGAAGAGATGAAGAAAAAGAGCCAAAAACAAGCCTTAAACCATTAATTCGAAGCTTAGAAGTTAGGTTTACCTTCCCAACTGAAGAAGTTCGGTTGAGAGAGCTTGGGAGAGCTTGGAGGAGCTGCTTCATCGAATTGAATGCAGCCAGAGAGAGAGAGTGACTAGAATTGGTATTATTAGGTTGAAAATGTGCTTTAGATTAGTTTTTGTCTAATAATTGAAGGTGACTCATCAAGGGGATAAGGAGGGAGCAAGGAGCCGGCTGATTGAAGAAAGGAGAGGCTCCTCACACGTTTTTCCAGCTGGAGAATTCAAATAATGGAGTGAAAGTGTGTATAAACTAATAAAAAGGCAAAAGTAGCCCTTAAATCATGGAGATATGTTGGTGTGCTGTCTTTTGGATGTGCAAGTGGCTAAATGGAGCCTATCTTGCTGTAAATGTCGAACTTACATGGTCTAAGGGGTCAACTTTGACCTCTTGACCAATCTTAGTCAATATTGACTCCTGCGGGCCCCCTTTTAGGGTTTTATTAATATTTTAATATTAAATTTGTAAAAATTCGTAAATTCTTGGAATTAAATTCCTAATATCATATAATATGATATTTTATCATATTTAAAGGTATTTATAACCTTTTAGCCCATTTAAAACCAATTTAGAAGACAATTACACAAAAATGTGCTTTAAGGAGTTTTAGTGCACATTTTGTGTCTCAAGGTGTTTCTGAGCTCGGTTTTCTTTGAAAACGTTTTTTTTGTGTTCCTTACATTATATTTGATCATGGTATCCAATTTTATATCATTTATAGGTCATTAGACCTTTAAGGTTTCTTAGAGCACATTTTAGCCCTTCTTGACCTTGAAGCATGTAAATGCTTTTTATTTGTGTTGGAGTGTTATCCAACAATTGTAATATGTTTATTAATGTGTTAATCTGCTTAGGACAAATTTTTAGATCCTAAGAAATTCATTTGGGTATTTATTTACCCTTAACAGTCAAAGGGTGCAACATCTTGTTTTGTGTTGACCACTATTGTTCTCAGTTGACTTTTAAGGCGTGTTTAGGCCTTAATTAATGTGATTATATATTTAATCCATGTTCAATAAGTTTGGGGTATTTCAACATGCCTAGGTTAGCTAGGTATTTTAGTTGAATTTTTATAAGGCAAATTGAGCCTCATCCTCTTGCATAAAATCGGCACATATGAGTTGTATAAGACAATGTACTTTTGTTGTATTAGGCAATGGATTATGCTTAGTTAGGTAGTTATCTTTCTTGACTACTTTTGACAGCAATAATTCCCCTTCTTTACTGATCACAATCGGCTGCCGGTGAGTAACATGGGTTGTTTTGTTTGTATACTAGCACATGGTGTAAAGTAAATCTAGATTAGTATTTATTTCATTACTTTTGTTTAGACTAATCTCTTTTGTTTCCTTGCAGGTCATACGGTGGAGGAGGCTCCAATTGACTGAATATATTTGCTACATTATCATATACATGCTACAGGTGAGTCACATTACCATAAGACATGTTTATTTTGTTAAAACTAGCCAAATAACACTCAAATTGGCGCCCTCCTTGGTGACCAATTGGGATTGATTTTTGATTTGATTTTTGTTACACTATATTTTACTAAGATCATACTAATATGTGTAATAGGTTCCAGCATTTAATTGGTACATTTATACTAATGTAAAAGATGAAAGTTTTAAGGTAAAAATGCTGATTTTAGGTACCTTTTTGTCCCAAAAATCGCCCCCATTTGTACTATGAATTTAGTACTGGAATTAATTGATTTAGATGTTCAATGTATCCCCTTTTAATATTGTCAACTTGTGGCTCCTCAAAAGCTTCAAGATAATTGCGTAAAACGCGTTTTTATGACACTCAAGGGTGCGTTTTTGTGCTATAAGAATTTTGTGAAAAATAATTAGTCGCTATGAGTTACAAGTGTTTATTGACATTTTTTATAGTAAATAATAATATGTTAAGGTGTTACATTGAGTTATATGGGGTTATATAAACTCATAACCCAATTTTCAGGCTACCGGGACACTCCCGGGGCAAAAAGGAGCATTAAGAAATTCCCCCGAGCACTTTGTGTTTTTTTGAAAAAGTAGCTCGAGCATTCTCTTTAGAATGGTGAATATTAATGATAGGAACTCTTAAAATAATTTATATTGGAGTTTGTGCCACCTCGGTACCTCTCCGGGGCACTCCCGGGGGTTTATGAGGCCCTCATCGGGAACCTCCGATCACTTTGTCTTTAACTGAAAATTTATCTTGAGAACTTCATCTTAAATGTTTATTAAAGTGATATTGTGCATTTAGAATGAAGTGTAATGTTTTACTTTATTTAATAAATTATTTCTGGGACTTTCAGGCCTTAAGGGGCCCTTAAGGGAACTCCCGGGCATCTTGTATTTTTACTCAGTTCTAACTGAGGACTTGTGTTTTAAAGGTCGTAAAATGATCCTTGATTAACTTCATATGAGTTTTATAACTTATATAACTTGTTTAGTTTAAGGTCGGGCTTTAACGCACATTTTTGACCTTAAGGAGTTTAGGTGTGTCTTAACGCCCAAGTGCTTATATACTTTTCTCAGGGTTTAATAATCCCCCAAATAATATTTATTTACCATTATTTAATTATTTAAAGGCTAGGGGTATTTCAGTCTACCCCCTTAAAAGGACTTCGTCCCGAAGTCATAACTTATACTTACATATCCTATGGAATCAAGTTCCTCGTATCTATTCTGTATACTTTATCATTCCTGGGTGTCAATACTAATTGACACCACAACATTCTATCTGTAATCTGAGTGTATGCAATTCGTACATATACAAAGCCTTACTCATGACATTCAATATAATCGTAGCACAAATAACTTGGTAAATACTGTAAAACAAATAGGTGTCTCAACTTCCTAGCTATCCCACTCGGTCATCATTGCACAAGTGCAATACCAAAACACTCAGTCCTACAGAGTGCAGAGGCGTAAACCGTTGGCAGTAAATCTCTTGTGTGATTGTAGGAATGAATATACTACAAAGTAAATAAGTGCTTCCATAAACATCCAAGTGTTACATAGAACTCACCAATAACCATTCAAGTGTCACATAGGACACAACAATAACCAACCAGTGTCACATAGGACATATCATTAACCACTAACCAGTGTCACATAGGACAACCATCCAACCAATTGCACACATGCGCAACAATCAAGCACAAACAACCAATTACCAAACCAGTATAGACTGCAGATATGCAAGTCGCATGTGGTGCTCTACCCCCCTGAAAAAGGGTTACGTTCACGTACCCCCCACACGTATACACAAAACTAAGAGAAAGGTGCTGGATACTTGTCTCGCGTGGAGTCTTCTAACTCCCATGTCGCCTCCTCAATGTCGTCGTTTGACCAAAGAACCTTTACCATTCTAATGGTCCTGTTCCTGGTCTCCCTAGTCTTGGCGTCTAAAATGCGAACTGGGGTCTCCTCATATCTAAGTGTAGGGTCTAGTTCGAGTGTCTCGGGCTCTAAGATATGTGATGGGTGAGGCACAAACTACTTTAGCTGGGAAATGTGAAACACATTGTGCCCTCTCTCAAGCTCAACAGGTAAATCTAATCTGTAAGCTAATGGGCCCACTCGCTCCGTTATAAGGTACGGTCCTACATACTTGGGGTTAAGCTTGCCCTTCTGCCTAAATCTAAAAATTCCCTTCATAGGTGAAACTCTAAGGAAGACTCGATCGCCTACTGCGAACTCGAGGTCTCTCCTACGGACATCAGCATATGACTTCTGTCCTACGATTTATTGTAACACCCCATCTTGATCCAATCATGGTTATCGCAAACTTATCACCATATATACAAACGTTGCAGCGGATTCCAATCCTTATGAGTTACACAACTCTAATCTCTTACTCCTTGAACCAACGCCTCGATCCTTTGATTATATATTCATATATGTATATAGTCCCTTCAAATTAATGTCATAATAAGTGACTTTTACCCACTTAACCTTGGTGTATTTATAATGACACACTTGTTCTTATAATTGTTATTGTTATTAATAACATTATATCGATCCTCCAATAATTCCAACTTTATAATTCAACCACTATTATATAAAGTTGTATAAATTTATATTTATCTTCCCTCAAATAATGTGGCATCAAACCTATATCTAACAAACTAACGTAAGTCATTTTCTCACTTAGGCTATCCAGTAAATTAATTACTAGTTCAATGTCCATATGGTTAGACTATGGATTATTCAAAATTCAACAACCAAACAAATCGCAGCCTAACAACATTAAGGTTGTTCTTTGACTTAAAACCAAGTAATATCATTTTTCCATTAGTAACCTACCCTTAAACCCATTCGTTTATACAATTTTAATTCTTCAGTTTCCTAACCATCTTTGTCAAACAACCTGACCACCTAAGAATTTAATCATTTACCCTTATAAAACATTTTCCTTTTATATTAGTGTTAACTACATCCTTTTAATACTTGAATTAACTTCGTACTCGTTCCAAATTTCAACCCAATTTTCAAATATTCATAAAATTCCAATTTAACCAAAACTCTTAATAATAAAAAAATTTTGTTTCTTTTTCGATCGATTTGGCATCAATTTCTAAAACTACATCAATACCAAACCAGTACTGCAGACGTTGTAAAGTGAGTGGTTAAACTGGTGTAAAATTAAAAGAAAAGAAATTAAAAACTCAAAATAAACGTCGGGCTGCAAACAAATCCCGGTCGTGGTAGTATAGTGAATTGTAAGCGACCGGATGTCGAACCGTGGGACTAATACATATAATGTACCTAATCGTGTCACAAAAAGGGGGATTAATTGACTTGTATTATAAATAAAAAGGAAAGATAAAATAAACTAAGTTAATAAATAAATTAAACGGGACTCTGGGTCAGGTTAATATAATCTGCTTAATTATGCTATCTCTACTGGTTTAATATAATTGTTTGGCAACATTCCTCTTATTATCTTAAGGACTAAATCATAGCCTCAAAAGAACTCGTTTACCTGAAAATGCAAGGTTCTAATCAAGGTTCAAGCACAATACGTGTAAACGGACGGTTTAGATATGAGAAATTATTTATGCATCTGAAAATACTAACTTATTAAATCATAATAAGCTTTCTCCAAATTTACGGCTTAATTAACCTATCTATTTATCACCTGGTCTGATCAAAATAGACTTAGTAAAGCAGTTTAATAAACTCATGACATTTATTAAAAAGGCGAGAGATAAGCTTTAAAACGCAACAAACTGTATTCAAATAAAACCAGTAAAAATATTGCATAATTAATACAAACACATAATAACCATTCCCAGAGTATAAATATTCTAGCCTAACATATTAAATAGAATAACAGAAACAAGAGTAATATAAATTATCTGTAGTCACTCCTGCACTCGTTCTGCTATTTTGTATACGTAGGACTAGAGGTGGATATGGTGGAATGTGGAAATAAATAAAATGGAGAAGGCGGGGGAAGAGAAATGAGATGGCGTGAGGTTTGTGTGGATGGATGGGTCGTGGATCGATTGTATGGTTATGGATGTAATTTTGTGGTGAAGTTACGTGCGTTTATATAGGGAAAGGAAGAAGCAGCAGAGAAGGAAGAAGAAGGAGGAGATAGGCTGGATCATGCGTGAACAAGATAAGGGAGTCATTGATTGCTCCTCATTAATTGCAGGGGACAGAGCTCACGCGTGAGTGAAATAAGGTAGGCGGTGCGGGGTCGATGGATAAGGCGGAAGCAAATTGCAGACAGTCGGCGAAGAAGATAACTCCCGTTAATTATCTAAACATTAACACGCGTCCGCTTGTTGTCCGCTTCATTTCATGCGGTCCTCTCTGTGTCCGCCTCTCACGTCCTTGTGTCTTGTCCGCCTGTTTCCCTTCACTCTCGTCCGCCTGTAGTGGGGTGGTTGTCTCTATGTCTTGCGCGTGCAAGTTCCTTACTCATGTCCGCCTCGGAGACCTCCCAATAACAGGCGGTTGTAGCCTATGGTGTCCGCCCATTTAGAGGTGGTTGCATGCCTCTCGTCCGCCCATTTTAGAGGCGGTTCCAGGGGTGGCGTGCCTCTCGCGTGACTCTCTTCTACCGGCTCTAGATTCTTCGTTTGGACTCCGTTTTCTGAGCCGTTTGCGTCTATGCGTTCGTCTATTTGTCTACTTTATTCCCAGCTTGGTTTTCCTCATGTTAAACCAATAAATTTGTGAGATAAACAATAAAACATAAACTAGAGGAAAACTAACCGAAGTGGAGAAATGAGCAAGAAAAGTGCTAATATTATATATGAAATACACCTATAAATTATGCTCATTTGGATACTTATCACACCCCCACACTTATCTTTTTGCTTGTCCTCAAGCAAAACCACGTACCCAGGTAAGTAGGGAATGCTCAATACTAACAAATATTATTATGAAGGGTAGGATGAACATGATCTTTTTAACTTATTGAGGAGTGTGAAAAATCAATTGCTGGTGGCATAGGTGTGCTCAGGGTGAAAATAAAATATAGAGTTTCGGGGTATGATCTAAGGTACTTCAATGTTTCTTCTAGGTGACTCTGAGAACTTTTACCATGGCCAACTTCTCTCAAGAATGGGCATTGAGGAGAAAACAAAAGGAAAAATAGATTTATACATTTGTTTCACTTTTGCATAAGAGATGAGAAAATATAGGCATCACGCCTTTGTATTTAAGAACACTCAACTCTCTTTGTTGGTTACCAATGGTGTCTCGCAAGTCCCATATTATTTGTATTCTTCTCTTCTTTTTTTTTTTTAACAGTGAAGCACCCCTTAGCAATCCCTAAGAGAGAAGACAGAAAGAAACCCTGAGCAATAAATCCAACCATTTGCAGATTATTTGGTCACACCGCATATAAAATGCTCCTCAAAAGTAATCAAAATTTTAAAATTTGTACCATTTATCCCACAATTCATAACAGTATTTATTCTTAAAGAGAACAACCCACATATAAAGGGTCCACAATATTGAATTGGACAAACGCATGATAAGGAGAGAGATTAAACATTTAAGCACAAAATGTCACCGAAAAGGGCACACTCCCCCACACTTAAATTGAACAATGTCCTCATTGTTCATCCGAAAAACAAGGGAAGGTTTCAGAAGACCTTTTCGGTAAGTAGATAAAATAGAGATAACACAAAGGTCACAAATAAACATTTAAGCACATAAACGCTCCTCTGCAGTTTTTATTTAAATAAAAGCGTAATTAAAGAAACTGGTACTCCCCTGATATTATTTTTGCTTGCGTTTTAGGAGTTCCCCCGCACTTGAGCTTCAGCCTCAAGCATAGCTTGGTTGCAGTGTAGATACGAAGGTGCACCTGCATAAGACACCAGAAGCAACCATACTACAAACGGAGTTAAAAGTTAGCAAAATAAAATCTAAAGAGAACCTGAAAATTAAAAAGAGCAAAAAAGTAAATAAAATAAAAGTACATCCGGGTTGCCTCCCGGGAAGCTGCCCTTCTTTAACGTCTTTGGCTAGACGCCTGCTTCGTTATCCTGGATCAAAACAAAACGTTACCTCGGCATATAAAATAAGAAAATTAATACTCCACAAAATCTGGTGTTTGAGGAGGTAATGCCGGGAACGTAGTTCTAACAGAAGACCCGGTGGTGATGATTTTTCTTCCTCAAATTGGAGGATGTAAACATCATCCTTTTGTAGGTGAGGCTCGTAGAAAGAACGCTGTTTGGTATCATTTTCAGAGAAAGTTAATTCTTCGAAGGTGATAGTGGCGTTCTGTTTGGATATATTGGCGGGATGATGGCAATTCCTTCTCTTCATTTCGAGGATGTAAATATCCTCATCTTCTGGATAGAGCATAGAGAAGGATGGAAACTGGCGGTAGGTGACTGTAGAGGGAGAGTAACTTACATCCGTAGTGGGGTATTCTACCTCTTGAATTATTTCGCTCTTTGGTTGCTGTTCTTGTAGAGCGAGTCTCTCCAGGTAATCTGGTTGATCTTCTAACCAGAGTTGCTCTTGGAATATGAGACAATCCTCATAATCATGAGTTCCCCCACATACGGAGCAGTATAAATACTGTGAATAGCAAAACCCCTGTTCGAACACCTGTTCCATTTTCATGTACATTTTTTTTTAGTGTGTTTTTTAATATAAAACGTAACTACTGAAACAGTTTAGAAAATAAATGATTATAAACAACACAATAATATAAGTAGTCCGTAAAGAAATGAAGAAGTTAGAGCAATTTGGCGTCTGTTCGGGTCGAGGTGGAGCTGAGTTTGGGCTCGAATAGAGACTGAAACGCGGGGCTTAGCTGGGGTGTGGCGTCCGCCTCTTGTTGGGCGGTTAGCTGGGCGGACGAGCTGTGGCGTCCGCGTGGTAGTCCGCTTGGACTGAGGCGGACACGCCTCTCTTCTTTTTTTTTTCTCTTCACGTACTTACTGAAACAAACGTATTAGAAAACAAACATACTAATAATAAAACAAAATATAAAACAAACGTAAAAATAATATAACAAGATATAAGATAGATAATATAAACAACAACAAAATAATATAAACAAAATATTCTAATATAACAAGTGAATAATCGGGGCTTAGGAACTAGAATAAACTAGTCCCCGGCAACGGTGCCATTTTGCAGACGTTGTAAAGTGAGTGGTTAAACTGGTGTAAAATTAAAAGAAAAGAAATTAAAAACTCAAATAAACGTCAGGCTGCAAACAAATCCCGGTCGTGGTAGTATAGTGAATTGTAAGTGACCGGATGTCGAACCGTGGGACTAATATACATATAATAGTACCTAAGCGTGTCACAAAAAGGGGGATTAATTGACTTGTATTATAAATAAAAAGGAAAGATAAAATAAACTAAGTTAATAAATAAATTAAACGGGACTCTGGGTCAGGTTAATATAATCTGCTTAATTATGCTATCTCTACTGTTTAATATAATTGTTTGGAAAAATTCCTCTTATTATCTTAAGGACTAAATCATCCTCAAAAACTCGTTTACCTGAAAATGCAAGGTTCTAATCAAGGTTCAAGCACAATACGTGTAAACGGACGGTTTAGATATGAGAATTATGTATGCATCTAAAAATACTAACTTATTAAATCATAATAAGCTTTCTCCAAATTTACGGCTTAATTAACCTATCTATTTATCACCTGGTCTGATCAAAATAGACTTAGTAAAGCAGTTTAATAAACTCATGACATTTATTAAAAAGGCGAGAGATAAGCTTTAACACGCAACAAACTGTATTCAATAAAACCAGTAAAAATATTGCATAATTAATACAAACACATAATAACCATTCCCAGAGTATAAATATTCTAGCTAACATATTAAATAGAATAACAGAAACAAGAGTAATAGAAATCATCTGTAGTCACTCCTGCACTCGTTCTGCTATTTGTATACGTAGGACTAGAGGTGGATATGGTGGAATGTGGAAATAAATAAAATGGAGAAGGCGGGGGAAGAGAAATGAGATGGCGTGAGGTTTGTGTGGATGGATGGGTCGTGGATCGATTGTATGGTGATGGATGTAATTTTGTGGCTGAAGTTACGTGCGTTTATATAGGGAAAGGAAGAAGCAAGAGAGGAAGAAGAAAGGAGACAGGCTGGATCACGCGTGAACAAGATAAGGGTCATTGATTGCTCCTCATTAATTGCAGGGGACAGAGCTCACGCGTGAGTGAAATAAGGTAGGCGGTGCGGGGTAGATGGATAAGGCGGAAGCAACTTGCAGACAGTCGGCGAAGAAGATAACTCCCGTTAATTATCTAAACATTAACACGCGTCCGCTTGTTGTCCGCTTCATTTCATGCGGTCCTCTCTGTGTCCGCCTCTCACGTCCTTGTGTCTTGTCCGCCTGTTTCCCTTCACTCTCGTCCGCCTGTAGTGGGGCGGTTGTCTCTATGTCTTGCGCGCGCAAGTTCCTTACTCACGTCCGCCTCGGAGACCTCCCAATAACAGGCGGTTGTAGCCTATGGTGTCCGCCCATTTAGAGGCGGTTGCATGCCTCTCGTCCGCCCATTTTAGAGGCGGTTCCAGGGGTGGCGTGCCTCTCGCGTGACTCTCTTCTACCGGCTCTAGATTCTTCGTTTGGACTCCGTTTTCTAAGCCGTTTGCGTCTATGCGTTCGTCTATTTGTCTACTTTATTCCCAGCTTGGTTTTCCTCATGTTAAACCAATAAATTTGTGAGATAAACAATAAAACATAAACTAGAGGAAAACTAACCGAAGTGGAGAAATGAGCAAGAAAAGTGCTAATATTATATATGAAATACACCTATAAATTATGCTCATTTGGATACTTATCAAGTACCACGATAGCATCAATTACTAAATTAATATCCAACCACTAAATTACTTGTCACTACCGTTTTTTTTAGATTAACACAACTTCATTAACCGCCCAACAACCTAAATTCTGTAGTTAGCAAGTTAGGGTTTCTCCATCACCATTTCGAAACCGAAACCAGTTGTCATTAACTTATATCCAAAATCACAATTCTTTTCCGACTTCCAAAAAAACGCAGAAGTCATCAACTCCTAAACAATAATTCTTGATCAATCTTAGATTATCATAATCCTAATTGTAAAACTCAAAACCCTAAATTGATTTTTTTCTAGATTCAATTTTTTGGAACCCTATTTTCATATTACCAGGCCCAATTGATATTTCGAACCCCAATCCCTTTTATGGAACCGATTTCTCTTACTCGTCATTTTTTCCCGAAACCCTAAATCAGTTTTAGGGTTCCGATTTGCAACAGAAAAGAACACAACTCAGTTTCATTGTTCAATACAACACATTTGTTCAGGTTTCACAGAATTCGCATAGATTCAGACAACATTGGTATAAGATTTTTGAAAAGAAACGACTTTAATGGCGCCGATAAACAGAGAGTCAAGAAGGAAAGTTTTCTACTAGTTTCAGTTTCAGATTTAGTTTTCGGACCCGATCTACAACACAACAACAGAGAAAAAAACATACATATATACACCTTTAGACCCCGGCCTTCTCTTGGCTCCATCCGCTGCTCTACTGGAGCCTTCCTCCTCCGACTGCGCGCACCCAAATCGCCACCACGCAAGAGATTCTTATTTCGCCAGAGTTGTGAAACCGTGAGTGAAGGGAAGGGAGTGAGGCGCGCTGATGTTCCTTGTCCGTTCTTCAGTTAGGGTCAAAGTCTACCGTGAGTAAAGAGAGTGAAGAGATGGCGCTGACCGTGAAGAAAGGAGAAGAGAAGAATCGAGAGAGGGGCTGGAGTTGAATGTTTCTATTGCCAGAAGTTAGGGTGCTTGTTACTGGCGTGAATACAAAACTGAAGGTGGGCTGCTAGTTCATTACCGTGAATGAAGAAGGATTGGGTTGGGCTGATTTTTTTCTTTTTTTTTTGTTTGGGTAGATAAACTACCGAGAGTGAAGGGATACTGGGCCGCCCAGTCACTTGGCTGGTCGGCCCAACTTTTTTTTTTTACAATGTTACTTATAATGTCGTTTCTAGCTCGTTTTAAGCCCGTTTTTTATGCCGTCTGAAACATGATGTCCCGTTTAACGAGACGAACCATTTTATGATTCCAAATATATATTTTCAAGCAATAACAATTATTGTTATTTATAAATTTAATTAATTATGGTTTAATTCCTAATTGTTTGTGTTTCGTCATTTTAGGCGAAACACGACGTCGTTTTTATTCCGACTGTTTAACTATTTTTTCCAATGCCTCTAAAATTACCCAAGTAATATTATAAGGTGTCCACGATCTCATTTTCACTTCTAAAATATTCGTGACATGTTTTTTGAGGTAAAATTATTGGTTTTATTTTTGTTTATATTTCTTTTCCTAAACCTCCTTAACGTTGTCTTAGGTTTCGTTTATGTTTCCTAACGATTTTATGGTTTGAATAAATATTATATTATTCCCTTTTACTTATTTAAAGCTATTTAATTCCTTAATCTCTTATTAATTACTTTTATTTAATTAATTCCTGATTAATTAAAGTAATTAGGTTTGGGATAATTCAATCTACCCCCCTTAAAAGAACTTTGTCCCCAAAGTTCCCATCCATCTTATATCATAGAATACACGGATAACCTCATACCGTAGATCATATAGATCATGTTTATATGTACTTAATCTTATTGACTCCTTAGGTCTGTCATATACTTATACTCAAATATCACACAACATGCTAAGCATGTATGGCACTCAAAATTCCCTTTGTTCCTTTTGATGATTAAAACAATCATATAGTTTTCATCGTATTCTCCCATGTCGACGGTCCGTAGACAAAGGCACATTCGTCCTCGCCTTCATGGGCTAGAATACAAAACAACTCTGTTCTCCCCTTGTCACCGGTCCGAAGACAAAGACTCATGCGTCCTCGACTTCATGGGTGAGACTCAATAAAAAGGGAAATCCTTTTTACGAGGTCAAGTGAGGAATAATTCCTCTAATTGAAAATACAATCAACTCCAATTCCGTTTTATCCTAATGCCTCTATCCTTAGCGTGATTTAATTATGACCACTGGTAGGGAGTTTTCAGGAATCATTCAACCATGATGTGATCAGCATCAGTGTTGAACCATCCTTCCATCCCATTTGTGTTCGGTTTCCCTTGATCCCTAGAAAATCAAGTTCCACCTCCCACGTCATTTTCAAACATCAAATAATTCACTCATTTCCAATTTTCTATCTTTTTAGTGTTTCTAATCGTAATCAATACATCTCTAAGGTGTGGACTCAGCCCATCAAACATTCCCAATTCATCTCTTAGTAATTACCTCAGGACTCTCATTCCTACTAAGTTCTATATCAGTCTCATACCAATTCTCACCATCTTATACCTCATAGCATTACTATTTCCTACCTCATACTCATATCAAATAATATCTCATAGTGTTATCTTATTCTTATCTCACATGTAGTTTCATACTGGCTCATATCTCATATTTCCTTAAGTCTCCTTAATCCTCTTCGCTAATTCTCTTAACTTGTAATCACACCGGAGTTAACAAGATAGGTACTTAATATGTATGGTATTCACATCTTCTGTGCGCAATAACCATAATTTATCTCAAAATGTTTATGTAAAACAAATTCTCAAATTCTTTTGTGATATGCACACCGTAGTTTACGTACTCAGTACATAAACATACACTAAGCAGTTTTTGCTCTACCCCCCTTAAAATGGATTACGCCCACTGTTGAGCAAAATAATGTTGAAACTATCTTGCTAACTATGGGCAGTGAACCCAATCATTGTAGTACAACAAGGTCGTATCCACAGGGACTTCGTAACTGTCTAGCTAATTATAAGCTTAGTAAATGTGCAAGAGGATATATACAAAAGTGCATAATTGTAAATTAGGGGTTTTGGGTTTTTGGGTTGTAACTGGAGAAATAAAGGAAAGCAATAAACACTAAACTATCTAATCTAGGATAGGTGTAGCTCGGGATAGGATATTCGCACCCGTCATCCCCTTTCTACCAATGGCTGAACCTCGAACTCATAGCTAAACAACGGGAATTTAATTAATAACCAAATCCCGGTCTATTAATCCTAACCAATTTAACGGGGACTGAATGCTCGTTCAAATCCCCAATTCAATCAGAAGCATTAAGCACAAATCTACCCTAAGTTGCAATGAGAACCTCATCTCAAAATCAGTGAAAATCGGCTAACATTGATTTAGTCCCCAACGGTTTAGGTTTCTATCTCAGAATATCATTTTGATAGAATCCCACAATAATGCTCAACTAATCGGTAGGCCAAACCAACCAATTTAACACATAGAAGACAAATTGAGCAAAACCCTTAACAAATCCCCAAATCATGAGCAACGAGTTTAGAAGTCATAAACACTCAATAATCATCTTCATTAAGCTCAAAGACTAAAATAAAACCATAAATGAGTTCAAGATTCAACAATGGAGTTTAGGGATTTTGGGACAAAATCCCCAATCCCTAGCTACAAATGATTCTACACAGCCATAGAGAAAAGAAAAAGCATAAAAGGGAGAAGAAGAAGCCATTAATGGAGCTTGGAAGCTTTGGAGAAGGTGAGCTCTTTCTTCTCTTCTTCTCCTCTTCTTTCTCCTCTTCTTTCCCTTCTTTTTCGCCTTCTTTCTCTGTGTTTTCGACTGGTGGAGTCGTCAGGCGGAGTGTGCTACCGTTGGCACCAGGCCCTTGGCCACCTAAATGGACGCCTTTACAAAGGCAAAGTGAATAAGTCCCAGAGTCTTCGGATGATCAGGGCAGTGAGCACCTTGTGTGTACGTGGGACTACTGTCCAAGTGAGATTATTTCGGGTTGTCCTAACTTGACACCCACTAACGTATGTGATGTGATGTAATGAGGACCCGGGGGTCGTGCGACTAACTAAATAACCTGACCGTTACTAACGGCTGCACGTGTTAATTTATTATTATTGTGTTGTGTGTTGTGGTGTGTGTTTGCGTGAAATGTAGTGACTGTATTACTTGTTTAAATTACCGCCATCCATGTGTTTACAGCTTTAAATACCTGTACACCGGTAAAGCATGTAACGAACTTAATAATGGTGACCATGACTATTAAGTGACCAATAGGGTCCAGGCCTGGCGTACTCAGCGTTTATCGCTGAGCCTTTATGGCATTACGTGCAGGTGATGAATACCGTCGAAGCCGAAGAGATTCGGGATTCGGTAGTTGGTTAATCACAGTACGAGACTTTGTAATGTATAGGATGGGTACTAGTTTAATGTGTTTATAACGTTGCACTCATAGAGATCTATCTAGACGCTCACTTGTCGTTAGAGTACTCTTGGTTTAGATTGATGTATAGGTTAGTATCTCGTTATCACTGCGGTTGTATTTGTAATACCTGTGTTACTTCTTAGTTTATTTATTTCTGTTTCTTTCGTATGGGCGAGTAATGGCAAGTGACACCCAAGTGAGTTTTATTAATGTGAGGCTTCCGTTGTGAGACGTTATTAATTGATGATACGTGAGTGATTATTACGTGACTACGAGTGAGGTGTTACAAAAGTGGTATCAAAGATAACAAATTGGGCAAAACCCTCAACAAATCCCCAAATCATGGGTGACAAGTTCAAGAGCCACAAACACATAATCGTTATCGGTATTCAGCACACGAACTGAAATAAAACCATAAACGAGTTCAAGAATCTACAACGGAGTTTAGGGATTTTGGGGCAAAATCCCCAAATCCCAAGCTACAAGGAGACTACTCAAGCATTGAAAAGCTACAAAGGAGAGAAAGGAGGAAGAAATAGCCATTAATGGAGGTGGTTGAGCTCTTGAATGAGGTGAAATCCTCTCCTCTTCCTTCTCTTCTCTTCTCCTCTCTTTTTCTCTTCTTCTGTCGCCTCTACCGTCACCTGGAGTCCAGGTCTCGACCTCTCTCACTTTCCTCCTCTTTTCCCCCTTTAAAATCTGATTTCTGGGCAAATTTTACGACCGACCGGACTTGCGACCGGACTTGCAAGGTCGGTCGGAGTCAGTAGCGATTTTCGGACGCGTTTTTAAGTTCGACCGGACTGCGACCGGACTTGCGACCGGACTTGCAAGGTCGTCGATTCCAGTAGCTTGTAAAAACGCGAATCTGGGCAAAATTTCGACCCGACCGGACTTGCAAGGTCGGTCGGAGTCAGTATAACTTCAAAACGCTGTATCTTCTTCGTTTTAACTCCGATTTTGGATCCGTTTGCGCCCACGCGTTCCTCTCTTCGTCTACTTTACTCCTAGCTATGTTAATCCTCCTGTTTAAACAATAAATGTGTGAAACACCAATGAAACACAAAACTAGAGGAAAACAAGCTAGAGTGGAGAAATGAGCATGAAAAGTGTTGATTAAACATATGAAATACACCCCTAAAACATGCTCATTTGGACACTCATCACACCCCCACACTTACCTTTTGCTTGTCCTCAAGCAAAACCAAGCACCCATGCAAGTAAGGAATGCTCAAGACTAACAAACACTAACATGAATTGTAGGATAAAAGAAGAAGCAAAAAGTGATTAAAAACCTTTGAGGAGTGTGAACCATCTCTTAGTGGTGGCATGGGTGTGCTTAGGGCAAAACAAAATCTAGAGTTTCGGGGTATGATCCGAAGTGCTTCAAAGTTCTAAAGATTAGGTGACTTGGAGAGCTTTTACCATGTCCAACTTCTCTCAAGAATGGGCATTGAGAAGAAAACAAAAGGAAAAATAGATTTATGCAATTGTTTCACTTTTGCATAAGAGATGAGAAGATAAAATTTTGGCATCAAGCCTTTACATTTAAGAACACTCAACTCTCATTGTTGGTTAACAATGGCGTCTCACAAGTCCCTTGATGGATTTTCACAAAGAAGCACCCCTTAGCAATCCCTAAGAAAGAAGACAGAAGGAACCCCAAAGCAATAAAAATCCAACCATACAAGATCACTTGGCCACACCGCATGTAAAATGCTCCTCAAAAGCAATCAAAATGAAAAATTTAAGCATTTATCCCACAATTCATAACAGTATTTGTTCTTAATGAGAACAACTCACAACACAAGGGTCCAAGTTTTTTATTTTGGACAATCGCAAGATAAGCATGAAGTATTAAGCATTTAAGCACACAATTCACCGAAAAGGTCACTCCCCCACACTTAAATTGAACAATGTCCCCATTGTTCACCAATCAAAACCGGGGAAGGTTCCAGAAGACCTTTGCGGGAAGCAGACAAAAGGAAAATCACACGGGACACAACAAAACAGTATAGCACAGAAGCTATCCCCAGATTTGCAGGTTCAAAATTAGAGAAGATAGAACAAAAACTAAAAGGAACTAGTACTCCCCTGAGATTGCTATTGCTATCAGTTTGTAGAACTCCCCCACACTTGAGCTTCAGCCTCAAGTAGCGTAGCTTGATTGCGGTGTGGACTGGAAGTTGCACCCGCATAAAACACTAGAAGCAACCAAACTACAACTGGAGTTAAGGGTTAGCAAAGACAAAACCAAAGGAGAACGAAAACAAAAACAGGAAATAAAAATAATGGAGTCGTTGTGGACAAATATTAAAGGAAGGGTGAAACGAGTACTCCCGATAAGATGCGGAAGGTAGATAGGGTGCCCGCACCATTGCAAGTGGGAGGGGTCGTTGAGGTGCTACCTTCAATCGTTGGAGATGAAGGTCCTCTTGGAAAATTTCGCCAGAGGTTCCTTTGTAATTGTTCCTAATTCCATCCCTTTTTCAGAGGGGCTTACCTGTTTCCAAAATATTCACAACACATACGCCACCAATTGGGCGTAAAAGGGCAAGTCCAAAGAATGCCAAAATAGCCCATTATTGAAAACAATGCAAAATCTAAACTAACAGAATTTAAAAGACAGGACACGAAATGAAATCCGGGTTGCCTCCCTGTAAGCGGCCCTTCTTTAGGTCTTTGGCTAGACCATACCACCGTGAAGTCATCCGGGATCGAATATGAACGTTGAAGTCAGCTCCAACGGGTGGGTTGGGCGGGCATCATCTAGCAATGAAGAACGACCCGGATCAAAAGGAAATGTGGCCTCAACACTTAGGATGTGAAAGTGTAAACTCCACCGGTCATTCATCAGGTGGAAGTGTTGAGGTGGGTGATCCTTGGTACGAGGATCACACTGTGGTGGAGCCTCCTCTTCAAATTCAAGAATGTAAGCATCCTTATCTTCAGTGAGCGGTGCAGGGTGAACTCCGGAGCGGACTTTGTCCTCAATCTTTGGTCCGGGATCAAAGGGGAAGGTGGCCTCCACACTTAGAGGGTGTACGTTGAGCTTCGCCCAACTTCATTAGTGCACGGGTGGAGGCCTTGATCCTTCAAGTGAAGATCAAAGTTTGATGGCTCATCCTCCTCCTCAAATTCGAGGATGTAAATGTCCTCAACTTCTTGGTGAGGCTCATGGGAAGAGCCTTGATGAAAATCAACTTCAGAGGGAGGTGGCTCCTTGAAGTTGATTATAGCACTGTCCTCTGATGGCTCGGAGGGAGGCGGCATCTCCTCCTCCTCAAGGTTGAGGATGTGTCCATCCTCATCTTCTGGGTGGAGCACAGAGAAGGAGGGGAAATAACGGTAGTTGACTTCAGAGGGAGGAGACTCCATGAAGTCAAGGTGGAAGCGGTCCTCTGATGGCTTGTCTTCGAACTCAGGCAGATGGTTGAATGACGTTTGCTCAGGTTCGAACGGGGGAGGAGATAGAGAGCAACTCAAGTCCTCAGTAAGGTGATCCACTTTATGAACCATTACGCTCTCCGGTTGCTGCGATGCAAGGTTTAGTAGACCTTCCATCATCGCGTTCATCTCTACTAATTTGGCATAGAGCTTCAGTTGGTTCATGTCGAGGTCTTTTTCCTTAGTCCGCTGCTCCACTTCATGGACCATTTCACTCTCTGGTTGTTGCTCCCTTCGAGCTAGTGTAATGAGCTGGTTCATGTCGATGGTGTTCATTCTCGCACTAAGATCCTCCAGAGTGGGTGAATCTACCCTTGCCGTGATCTCAGAACAATAAGCACTCTTCTGGTCTCCTCCACTCTCTTGGCACTGATCCATCGACTGATGTCTTGTTCAGTGGGGTTTGGATTGACAGATAAGAACCGGTTCTCCATGAGAGTCTCCGATCTTGAGATTAGATCCTCACAAGGAGGGCACATATGAAAGGATCCACACCCTTGACAATCAATGTATTGGTCGTAGGTTGCTCCAGAGGTGTAGCCGTAACAATCTTTTGCTTGATCATCAAGACCATCCATCAGAGATAGGTTCCTAAAAAAAAAGTAACACAAAATTTATACACAAAAGGGGGAAATAAAGGAAATGAAAAAAAATGCACAGAAACTAAACAGATAATAAACCAGATAGTTGGACCGAAGTCCCCGGCAACGGCGCCACCCACGTAATCAACATTACTCATCCTTGAACATAGGTTCAAGATGTCTAATTTTCACTAAGCATTCTAGCTTCCATGCCATCTATCTCACTTATAATTCGATCAGAGGGTCATAACTATGTTAATGGCTTAGTCTCTGTATCGAGGATTCTTAACGGTACTTTTATACCAGTTTCTTAACTTAGTTTGTTCTAATCTCAAAGGTACTGATCTGCTAGCTTCCGCTGCGCAACTTTGATAATCTTATGCTTAACTGCGTTTCTTATCCTTTTATAGTATTGTATATCCTCACGCTGCATTCTTAAACTTAGTACTAAAGGTCTCTTAATGGACACGTGTTATCTTTATATATACACGGCCTTAATGAGTTGTACTTTGTATAGCTCATTTTCTCTAAGGATTTAACATTCATGTTCTTAGTGCTCTCTCAAGTGTCTAAATTGTTCTTTCCAACTGACCTTTGGTCTGAGGATGATTCTTAATCTGACATTACTGTTTAGTGTTTAATTCCCTTTACAGTTTTATCTCTAATGTCTTAAGACATGTCCATGTATGTACTTAATAATCCGTGCTCTTCGCACTTCATAGTTCCTAATTACTTTCTATGTGGAATGGATTTTCTGATTCCTTTGTGTCGTTGATTCAACTAAGTTCCTTCTCTTCAATGTTTGGTGGTAGTAACTGCTATTGTCTGATCTTGCATCGTTGACTGTGGTACGGAGTCGACTACTTCCCGTGTTCCTTACACCACTCGTCTACATGCATGGGGTACCTTACTGGTACATTACTACTTACCCGACTAGCTCATAAATGAGCCTGTCAGGCCTGCAAGCCCTTGGGGTGGTGCAGTTGTCCCACATCTCGTTTTAGTAAACTAGAAGTGTTTGTCACACGTCTAGCTATTGCTAACTATGAAGTATTCTGTTGTCGATCTCCTCTTTCATCGTTCCATAATAACACTTAGTTTTCTTCTTGAACTTAATCAAGGGAAATCCATCTACCGTGTTCTTAGATATGACGTGCTCTAGCTTCTTTCTGTATTCAGTATGGACTTGATCCTTTAGTAACTGAGGTTTCTTTCCATCGAACCTATCATCTTGTTTCTCATGTTTGATCTATTAGGAATGCACTTCTAGTTCCTTAAGGAATGGACAGTTGGTTCTGGTGAAATCTTCCATCGCATGATCTAGACTACTGGTGTTAATGCACAGTTCGTTTGCCATCTTCTTTCCTCACTTATATTGGGTTTAGCTCATAAATCTAATTACCTTCCTGTCAATATTTGACGGTTTACATCTAATGGTCGCTTTACTGTGCACCATGACTTAATCCACTTGTATAGGTATTGTTTCCTTGTCTCTGCTACCATTGTAGCTTGTCTTTATTATGTTGCCCATTAATGGTGCAACTCCTCAATTGCTTACTCTAATGTCTTGTCTGATATTCACTCCCTTCCTGGTGTAAACACGCTGGGAGTTCTCTAATTTCGGGTGTGTGACGGTTGCCGTACCGTGCCATAGAATCGTTATCTCTTAATACGAAGGAGTTTCGCATCAATTCAGGTTCACAAGTAGGTTAATCTCTCTCACATCCTTTCATCGTTTATGATGTTATTTACCATGAGATTTACTGGTTAAATAAGAGGTAATTCATTGAGTCACAAGCTATTTTGAGCGTTGGTCACTAGACGTGCCATATTGTACGCTCATAGTGTTTGTTTCTGATGATTACTGCTTTTTCATTCTAGGCATTTGATCTAGAGTCTGACAATGCAGTCATCCTTCTCCATGTATGTAACTGGAACATTCCAAGGGCACTTCAAGGGTTTACGGGTCCTATTCTCTAATAGAAGAGTATTCTGTCTCTGATAAGCAAGAGCCCATTTTGAGGGTCTAATCCCATTCAAAGGCCTCACAACAAGGAGAGGTATCCCCACCCCTAAAGGAGTGGTTTGTTCTCCGCCCCCGTGAATCGTATTATCTCTCTATTCTCATTAGTGCCCTTCCTGGCAATTCCTCCACAATTTAATTAAAGGTCATTCTATCTCATAAGTACACCTTAGTTCCCTTATTTTTACTCAATTATCCTTTAATGATTCCTAGTAAGTCCTAGGTCATAGTAACTCACTTAACACTTAATACACTTGGTTTTTACATAAATTTCGCCATGACTTCTTTACTATATTATCATGCCTAAATGCATAGATTTTCCCTCAAATCAACCCAAGTTAGTCACGTCCTCAGTGGGCATTCATAACATACAAATTACACTCCAACTACTTCAATTCACAATACAATTGCATAAACCTTAAATTACATGGCACTTAGGCCCTTAAATGACATAATTTAAACACTGAATCTCACATAGCCACCTGCACACAACAATAGTCCCATAGCTCTTAGGCCCTTAAATGACATAATTTAAACACTGAATCTCACAGCCACCTGCACACAACAATAGTCCCATGGCAATACATAAGAGCTCTTATAATTCATTGGTGATTGTTTTACTAACTCATTTGTCATTAGCTCCTTAGTGTTTAATTTTTCTCTTGAGTGAGAGCCGGTGGTCGGTTCACTATTTGTACTTTAGCTCATTAGTAGATTAACTTCATAACTACTAGTTCTTTGAACTCCATTATATGTCAGGTTACATCATTAAATGTAGTACCGGGTTTTAGGGTAAGCTGTTGCATCCTGCTTCCCACTATGGAAGTTCGCTTAGGTAAACCGACATTACTCTCGCTCATATAGAATTAATTCGTATTAAGCATTGGCTTTATTGTGTCTTCGTTGGATGTTATTCTAACTAACATGTGTCTCCATCTCAATGCTGTGTTCAACTTTCGTTGGCTTCACCACCGTCAATGATTAATCATACTTGAGTGTTGATGAGTTAGGCAAACAATACTAACTGTCGTTAATCAATGTATTCGGCTCTACTATGCCCACTCTGTGGGGGTAGTCCTCTGAGCTTCCCTCTGTCGGGATTGTATGTCTTTAATCCTTAGTAGGTTATAACTTAAGTTTATTCCCTCTGTCCCTGTTTCCGGGGTTACTAACATATTCAATGAAGAAAGTTGTTACTAGTATTCTTGGTGATCATTCCGGGAGTTTTGTCCCGTTCTCGTTGAAAGTCATTCTGTCGATTGTCTTCATTGTATCTCGTAATACATTCTTTGTATGTTATTACTTACATAGTGTTTTGCTCGGATCATTGAGCGATCTCCTAGGTTCCTCTCTTCGAGGTTCGGGATTGGTGTTCTTACTCGTACTGTCAATTGTTACTGTGGTAGGTTGTACCGTTGCTGATATTTATACCGTTTAGCATTCTGACCAAGTTTAGCTCCCTGCTGACTGATGGTGTGTCGACTCATCTTATCATGGTCAGGCTGTCAGGACCTTCCAAGGTCTCATTCTCTCGTTCTTATGGATTTACAATCCGGTGTTATTATGCATTACGACTGTAGCGTTCTACTATCTCGCCCATGATGGCTTTCCGTATAACTTAACCGTGGTAGCACTTGCTATGGCAAGGCGCCATGCAAGATGGGCTACTGGTACCGTGTGCGTCGGTAGTGGTACTTCCACCTAGTTTCCATATCTTTGGTAGTCCTCGGGACTCCTTCGATGTTCTCTTATTTTGGATGACTAGCCATCCGGTAGTTCCTGGTTGGTTTGACAGTACTGTCATTTGTCAGGGTGTTCCTCTTCCTGAGTAACCCCTCGTTACTTACTTATATCTTAATCCTCGCTCTTGTTCCCACACATTATGTCGGGGTTACTAGGTAGCAATTCTCCGTTAGGCACTACATCGTAGTCTTATTTTAATATCCAAATTGGTACGCGTTTTTATCGTCGTCTGTGCTAAGCCGGCCAGGTTTTAACCTTTTTCAATGTATGGGGTGTGGAGTTCCTGTTTCTAACTAGACTTCCCAGTAATCTTAACTCTCATGCTTTGTATTATCCCACTATTATGCTCATTCGGACCACTGTCCGGTACTCATGTTGCTTATCCATTCCTCTCCATTGCACCTGTGGTGCTTTACTTATCTTTGGTATGGCAGGGTAACTCGACTACGTAGCATGTCGACCCATGTTGCCAGTAATTTCCGTTCTCTTACTAATATAATTCCGTTGGTAGCGCCTATTTCCACGTTGCGCTCCAAATTAAAACATTCAGTACTCATAACTGCTGTACAACAAGATGTCCTCGTATTGCTTACTGTTAACTAACCACCAATCGGGTTTCCCCGAGTAAGAGAAGGCTTTCTTCTCTCTGGTGCTTGTTCCCCGTATTCAAAGATAGGGATGTGGAGGGCGGGCTTAGGTACTATGGATATCCGGTAAACACCGGAAGTCCTAACTAACGCACCTCTCGCTCTATCTCTCAACCCTTAACCCATAATTCAAACTCAACCTCTTTATTCTCCTAAGTTCGGTAATTCCTGTCATCCGAGCATTAACACCCCATCTCGATCCAATCGTGGTTATCGCAAACTTATCACCATATATACAAATGTTGCAGCAGATTCCAATCCTTATGAGTTACACAACTCTAATCTCTTACTCCTTGAACCAACGCCTCGATCCTTTCATTATATATTTATATGTATATACTCCCTTCAAATTAATGTCATAATAAGTGACTTTTACCCACTTAACCTTGGTGTATTTATAATGACACACTGTTCTTATAATTGTTATTGTTATTAATAACATTATATCAATCCTCCAATAATTCCAACTTTATAATTCAACCACTATTATATAAAGTTGTATAAATTTATATTTATCTTCCCTCAAATAATGTGGCATCAAACCTATATCTAACAAACTAACCTAAGTCATTTTCTCACTTAGGCTATCCAGTATATTAATTACTAGTTCAATGTCCATATGGTTAGACCATGGATTATTCAAAATTCAACAACCAAACAAATCGCAGCCTAGCAACATTAAGGTTGTTCTTTCACTTAAACCCCAGTAATATCATTTTTCCATTAGTAACCTACCCTTAAACCCATTCGTTTATACAATTTTAATTCTTCAGTTTCCTAACCATCTTTGTCAAACAACCTGACCACCTAAGAATTTACCATTTACCCTTATAAACATTTTCCTTTTCTATTAGTGTTAACTACATCCTTTTAATTCTTGAATTAACTTCATACTCGTTCCAAATTTCAACCAATTTTCAAATATTCATAAAATTCCAATTTAACCAAAACTCTTATATAAAAAAAATTTGTTTCTTTTGCGATCGATTGGGCATCAATTTCTAAAACTACATCAATACCAAACCAGTACACGACAGCATCAATTACTAAATTATATCCAACCACTAAATTACTTGTCACTACCGTTTTTTTTAGATTAACACAACTTCTTAACCGCCCACAACCTAAATTCTGTAGTTAGCAAGTTAGGGTTTCTCCATCACCATTCGAAACCAAAACCAGCCGTCATTACTTATATCCAAAATCACAATTCTTTCCGACTTCCAAAAAAAACGCAGAAAGTCATAACTCCTAAACAATAATTTGATCAATCTTAGATTATCATAATCCTAATTGTAAAACTCAAAACCCTAAATTGATTTTTTTTCTAATTCAATAACCCTATTTTCATATTACCAGCCCCAATGATTTTCGAACCCCAATCCCTTTGTGGAACCGATTCTCTTTACTCATCATTTGTAACACCCCATCCAAAGCCTATCGTGGTTATCGCAATCTGAACACTTAATCGAATACGTCGCAGCGGAAATAAACAACACCTGGACCTTGCCACGGTCTGATCGTTAGAATATACCGGCTTAAATACTTACAATACTTATCCAAAAACACTTATCCAACTTAAACATCAACATTCATTACCACAACCAACCGAGTACTAGTATCTTAAACATAATCCCAAACTTACATCAGTCTAATATAAACAATCGGGTGCACAGGCGCAACCCGAACTCAAAATAAAAGTCCCACCCTAAGACTAACCGCTCCTACTCTCGTAGTGCGTCCTCATGGGCCTCTTACCTGCAAGTGTAAAAATAGCCCCCGAGGGGGTCAGCACGAATGCTGGTACACCCTCTCATGGCCCCCAAGCTAACGGGGCTACGACGACTAATTGTCGATAGCATGGAAATTGATTACATACACAAGCATAATATGAAGTGCAATAACAATAACCACAGATGAACATATATAGTTCACAAACAATGAACGACTCAAGCGTTCCCTTATCAAGTGGGTTAGTAACCCCCTCCTTAGTCCTCATTTCCTTAATCTCAGTTCCTTACCTTACCTTAATCTCAATCTCAATCTTAATCTCAGTATACAAACCTTTCCTGGAAGGGATTGGTTGTAGCTTAATTCGAACCTGGGATTTAGGTGATCCCACCGCACCATCTTAATGCCACCTACTCTGGACGGGAGTCCAGCGCAGCTGAGCCGGCAACCGGCCCTAGGCTACAAGTCCGAAGACAAGTCCTTAAGCGGAGGGCGGATCTGATTCAGATACCGTCCCCCTTTTCCCTTAGCATGCATGACCGGAGATCGGTCCCGGTTTCCTCACTCAAGTTCCAGTTAGTAGACATCTTAACACCATGTGCTAGCTAAGCCCTAACGGGCATTAACCAACAACCATCAAACTTAACTCTTATTCTTAACTCAGTAAGTACTAAACTTGGTTAGTAACAATCTCAAGTCTCGCGGGTTAGTGTAAATATAACACAATCACAACGAGAACAATATACCGGTTGCATGCTTCATCTTGTTTTAGTCATAGCAATTAAACAGATAGCACACAAGCCGAGGGACACCTCGTTAGCAAGCAGGTCACAAGAAGGATTGTACCGTTCACCGTCGATCGTTGTTTGACTAATCTTCTTCGGGGTCCCAATCACGAACCTAAAACATTCATTCATTTTTAGGTTATTAGTTATTTGCACCTTACTTAACTCACTTAGTCCCTAAGGACTTCCATTCTATAACCTCTCAAGTCTTTATCACTTAGCTTACAACTTAACTTTAAACATTAAAACTTATACTTAATCTTAACTTAATTCCTTAAGTTCTTAGGGTCCTAATCATTACTACCCTACTAATGGCATACCCTAGTACCAATTACCACCCTCAGAAATTAAAATTTCTTTTTTTTTTTGTTTTTAGCTCGACCGACTTACCGACCGGACTTGCCAAGTCCGGTCCGTTCCAGTACCCTTACCGTTTGAAAATTCTACCCCGACCGGACTTACAAGTCCGGTCCCCAAGTCGGTCCATTCCCGAGAGTCTCCCCGTGAAAATTTTAAGCCGACCGGACTTGACAAGTCCGGTCCCATGTCCGGTCTATTCCAGAAACTATTCCCTCACAAAACACAACCCACCCGACTTGTAAGTCCGGTCCCCAAGTCCGGTCGATTCCAGAAACATTTTCCGGTAGTGTAATAGAGCCCGACCGACCTTGCAAGTCCGGTCCTAAGGTCGGTCGGCTCCAGAAACTTGTTTCTAAATTCTCTTTCAACTCCAAACTTCTCCTCCTATATTCTAATATGTTTAACCTCATTTGGGCACCTCAAATACACCTTAAGCCCTCCTTTAAATACCTTAAATCATCCACCAAGATCCACCTTAATCATTATGCATTTTCCTTGTAATAATGCTAACACTTGTAATGTTTTCCTCTAGGTTTCTAGGTGGTGGTTCATACCTAATGTAACCATTATGCCAAATGTTTTCTTCACCACTATAACATCATCTCCCAAGCATCTCTCACTATCTAAAACTCTTTTAAGCATTTACTTAAAGTTCCTTAACAAGTTTAACTTCCATCATCATCACATTATTTCCTTCCTAGTTGTGCACCAACATTTGCCTAAGTCCTAAATACTCAAATACATTCTCTTGATTCCTAAATCTTCCATGGTGATACCTAAGTCATTATAAGTCATTAAAACACCTTAACTTCACCCTTTTTCATCAAGACAACCTATAGAACATTCCTAGTACTTCCTTAGTCATTAAATTCCCTTAGGATATCTTAAACACTTAAACTCTCCTTTAAATTTTGCCATGGGTTCTCTAGTATATAGTACCTCCTAACACATGGTTTTCTCCATCAAACAACCAATACCACACAAATTCTCATCACAACAGCTTAACACCCAATTTACACCAAAACCACCCACATCATCATATAGTGCTTAAACTTAAATGCTTGGCACTTAGGCCCTTAAATAACAATAATCTTAACCACTGAATTTCCACATATATATGCCTTCAACCTGCGACACTCAACAAGGCTCCCATTGAAATAAAATGCTTCTTGTACTTCACCTTTATATTCTTAAACTATCTCTTTTCTCATTTGCTCCTTAGTCACAAGTTCACAAGATAGTCATTGTTTCTCCTAGGTTTTATATCACCTTCCCAATATAAACTCTACACTAAACTCATCATATACCTACATCTCATTCCCTTAAACAACAAACACCTTAAGGTAAGTAATTTACCTTGTTTTCTCACAAGCTTAAAAGCTTTTCTCCTTAGGTTTTCTTTGTTCAATCTCGGTCACCAATGTGATTCTCCTTGCCAATGTTCTAACCAATATCCAATGACTCCAATGAGTACTAGATAACACATTAACCCTAAGGAACAAACCCTAGGTTTAAAAATATGTTTTAAGGTATTAATGTGATTGTTTTACCTTGGTTTTCTCAAGACAAACTTGGATGTGAAGCAAGAAGGACCTCCTCTCTCCTTTGAAGAGTAGAAACAAGCTAGAACAAGGCATAAACATGGAGTCCCATGAGTATATATTTTCGGACATGTGAAGAAAATGGTGGAAACCTAGATTTTCTTACACTTTCTTTACCTTAAGAGAATGGAGATGCCAATGGAGTCTCCAAACTTGAATTTCCTCCTCTAATGGTGGTTTGACTTGGCACCAAAGTGAAGCTCTTGAAGTTTTGAAAAGATAGAAAGGAGGAGCTTGAGCTAACTAAGAAGAATATGTATTTTGTTTTGGATTTGGAGCTTAAATGAGCAAGTGGTGTGCAAGAGAAGATGGAGCTTTCATGGAGTTGAGCTCTACGTGAATGGAGAAGAGAAAGAGAGCAAGAAATCGTGGGAAACAAGGGAGAATGAAGAAGTGAGGAGAGAGGTAAGTAAAATGTGATATTTATCTTAAAAGGTGAATAGTGTTTTTACTTTATAACTTACTTATTTTTGCTTTCTCTTTACTTAGCTAGATATGTGGTGAGTCACACTTAAAAAAACCGGCCCCCTTTAATGAATGAGGGTAATTAAGTCTTTGTTGACCAAATGTCTCACTTATATAGACTTATGTTATAAACTAGCTTAATTAATTCACTATTCATCAAAAACAAGGCACATTGTTGTGAAATTTTGATTTCCCATTGATATAGACCTCCAAATGTGATACTATATAGTACACATATTAATTAAAGAGTAATGATGGACATTTAGCCATTCAAAACTCATTTACAAGACAATTTTTCAAAAACGTGCTTTAAGACTCCTTAAAGCACATTTTGTGTTTTAACTTGTTTTCAAGCTTGGTTTTCTTTGGTAATTGACTTAAAATGACCATTAGGATATTACTAAGGTCTTAGAACAATATTTGGGTACTCTCCCAAGTCTCTCCAAGCTTAGAGCACGTTTTTGTCAAAACTGCTCTTTTGGTGTTTCCTTATATTTTCTTTGATTAGAAATGTTTCTTAATGTTTCTAAGGCATTATTTAGCCTCCTTATATCTTAGTTTATCATTTGAACACCATATCTAAGTTTGGGGTATTTCAATCTACCCCCCTTAAAAGAACTTTGTCCTCAAAGTTCACACATGTGCTTAACCATTCACGGTACACATTTCTCTTAATCTTAATACCACATCTTATATTCACATTCATACATCTCAAGACTCAAAGGTCAATCTCAAATACAATACATAAGTATCATACATAACTCAAACTTACACCGAAGTGTAGCAACTTACACAAATTCACATCTTAAACAACCAAACAAACGACAAACATGATCGTTTCCTAACTCAAAAGCGAGGAAGCTCTACCCCCCTTAAAAAGGGGTACGCCCCGTACCCTATACAGACGATCTAGTCAGTAAATAAAGAAGGGTACTTCGCCCTCATCTTATCCTCTAATTCCCACGTGGCCTCTTCGACATCCTGGTTAGACCAGAGAACCTTCACCAGTCGCACTGACTTGTGGCGAGTGTCCCTAGTCTTGCTGTCCAAGATTCTCTGAGGAGTCTCCACGGATCTCATATTTGGTCTAAAGTCAACCTCTCAGGTTCTAACACATGGGAGGGGTGGTGCATGTATTTCTTTAGCTGTGAAACATGAAAAACATCATGCACTTTACCCAGCTCAGCAGGTAAATTCAACCTGTAAGCAACCGGGCCCACCCGCTCCGTAATCTCATAAGGACCAACAAATTTCGGGCTTAGCTTGCCCTTCTGCCCAAACCTGAATACACCCTTCATCGGTGATACTCGCAGAAATACCCGGTCGCCCACTGCGAACTCCAGGTCTCGTCGTCGAACATCAGCATACGACTTCTGCCTATCTTGAGCAGCTTTCATGTTCTCCCTGATTTGCTGAACTTCAGCCTTAACTTGTTCTAAGTACTCTGGTCCTATAATGACCGTCTCACTCGACTCATCCCAGCAGAGCGGTGTACGACATGGTCTACCGTACAACGCTTGAAAAGGTGCCATCTTGATCGAAGCGTGATAGCTGTTGTTGTATGAAAACTCGATCAGATGCAATCTGTCAATCCAACTGCCCTGGAAGTCTAAGGCACATGCTCTCAGCATGTCCTCGAGTGTCTGAATAGTACGCTCAGTCTGACCATCTGTCTGAGGATGGAACGCGGTACTCAGTTTGAGTTCTGTACCCAACGCTTCTCTGGTAGCTCTCCAGTACCTCGAAAGGAATCTGGTATCTCTATCTGACACTATGGTCTTTGGTATGCCGTGATGTCTCATGATTTCTTTCTCAAATAACTCAGCTAATTTGGTCACCTTCCAAGTATCCTTCATCGGTATGAATCGGGCTACCTTGGTAAGGCGATCCACCACCACCCATATCATGTTGAGACCTCCCCTAGCAGGTGGAAGCCCAACTACGAAGTCCATGGAGATATCATGGAACTTCCACTCCGGAACTGGCATCGACTGTACCATTCCGCCCGGTCGTCGGTGCTCGAATTTCACCTTCTGGCATGTGAGACACCTCAAGACGAACTCGGTAACATCTGTCTTCATCCCCGACCACCAGAAGTATCTCTTCATGTCTTTATACATTTTAGAGGCTCCCGGATGGATGGAAACGAAGAACAGTGTGATTCTCTAAGTATACGGTCTTTCAGATCCGTGTTACCTCGTGGTATGCATAATCGGCCCTTAAGTCTGATCAGATCATCATCATGAAGTCTGAAGTCGTATTTCTGACTCTCAAAGGTACCATCTGTCAGCTTCTGTCTGACCTCTCTCATATACTCATCTGTCCTCTGAGCCTCTCGCACCTCATCAACCAAGCTGGAGAAAGAAACTAGCGAATGGAGTGAGTGTGCTCGACGGCTCAGGGCATCTGCTACAACATTGGCCTTCCCTTCTTTGTATTGGAGGTCAATGTCATAGTCTTTCAGAAATTCTAACCATCTCCTCTGTCGAAGATTTAACTCCTTCTGAGTGAATATGTATTTCAAACTTTTATGATCGGTGTAGATCGTGACACTAACCCCATATAAGTAGTGGCGCCATATCTTCAAAGCGAAGACTACAGCTCCCAGCTCTAAATCATGTGTGGGGTAGTTCTCCTCATGTTTCTTCAACTGGCGTGAGGCATATGCCACCACCTTGCCATGTTGCATGAGCACGCAACCCAGCCCTCTGCCGGATGCATCACAATAAACCTCAAAGCCCTCTGTACCGTCTGGAATGGTCAGTACCGGTGCAGTGGTCAGTGAGTCCTTCAAGCGCTGAAAAGATCTCTCACAGTCATCTGTCCACAGAAATGGTGCATCTTTCTTCATCAGACTGGTCATCGGCTTCGCGACCTTGCTGAAATCTCTAACAACCTCCTGTAGTAACCTGCCAGACCGAGAAAGCTCCGGATGTCGGTAACAGTCTTCGGCCTTGGCCAGGTACGTACGGCATCAATCTTTGCTGGATCCACTGCGATCCCAGCATCTGAGATGACATGACCTAGGAAAGAGACCTGGTCAAGCCAAAACTCACACTTGGAGAACTTAGCATATAGCTGGTTCTCCCTCAATATTTCCAATACCCTCCTCAATGTTCCTCATGCTCAACCTTAGACTTTGAATATATCAGAATGTCATCAATAAAACCACAACCGACTTGTCCAGCTGCTCCCGGAACAAGCGGTTCATCAGATCCATAAACTTCGCCGGTGCGTTCGACAAACCGAACGGCATCACTGTAAACTCATAGTGGCCGTATCGTGTCCGGAATGCCGTCTTCTCAATATCTCCCTCCTTAATGGCTATCTGATGATACCCTGATCTGAGATCAATCTTGGAAAACACAGATGCTCCCTTCAACTGATCGAACAGATCGTCAATGCGGGGTAGTGGGTACTTATTCTTCACTGTCACTGCATTCAGCTCTCTGTAGTCGATGCAGAGGCGGAGACTACCATCCTTCTTCTTCACGAAGAGGACTGGCGCTCCCCATGGTGACACACTTGGTCTAATGAATCCCTTATCCAACAAATCTTTCAGTTGTTCTTTTAACTCAGTCATTTCTGCCGGAGCCATACGGTATGGTGCTTTGGCTATCGGTCCGGTACCAGGTAGCAGCTCAATGGTGAACTCTACCTCCCGAGTGGGTGGCATGCCGGGCAGTTCCCGTGAAATAAGTCGGGGAACTCCGACACTACCGGTAAGTCGGGGTCGAACTCAGGGTCTCTCTCTATGTCCTGTACATAGCAGAGGTATACTTCTTCCTTTCTCCTTAATTCTCTATGCATTGCCATGGCGGTGATGATCTTAGTCGAAGGCTCTCTGGGCCTCTGGCGGTATGATATTGTTACCCCAGACGGACTCCTGAGCAGCAATCTATGCTCGGCGCAGAGGATACGTCCCTTGTGCCGCTCCAACCAGTTCATCCCGAAGATAACATCAAATCCTAGCTTACTGAACTCAATGAAACTGACTGGGAAGTCTTCCCCCTTAATGCTGATGGTGGCTCCTCGGTAGTAACGAGTGCAACGAACCTTCTCCTTAGACGGGAGCGTAACCGTGAAGTCGGGTAGCTCATCAGCGTCTAGCCCCAACCTGCTCGCAAATGATGCAGAGACAAAGGTATGCGAGGCCCCTGAGTCGAAGAGAACTGATGCCTCAATCCCATTGATCGGAAAGGTGCCGGTGAGGATAGTACCGCTGGCGTCGGCCTGTGCCTCTGTAAGTATGCTTAGTGCACCTTCCGTACCGAGTCCATAACCTAATTGTGTTCACAAGCTCCATGAGTATTGATGGTATAACAAGAGTCGTAACAATTTATATGAACAACACTGTTATTTTATTCATGACCATCCTGTTTACAACATGTGCTTCAATCTTACATCTCATTTCTCATCTCATTCTAACATTACATGGCTAATATTGTCTAAAGGTTAGGTTTAATCTTCCTGGTCTCATATGCGTCGCATTGATTACTGCTGACGGTGCTGTATTCAGCTTGATTCTTTTATCCCATGGTATAACATCCTTGATTCTCCTCCCAAAATTAATACATCACCTGACTTAAGTACTATCTTATCTGCACGGTCCGCACGCTTCTGCTCGCCGTATAAAAACTCCGCATCATCTCCAATGGACCAAGACACTACGGGTATCCCACCTCTCTCCAGAGACTCCGTTGTCTCGTCCTATCCTTGTGTAGTCCCCATTCCAGTTTCCCATCTTTTTCGTAGAAGTTTACAATGCAAATGTCTGGCTGGATGTCTGGAATCGGTTCAGCTTCTAACTGCTGAGCGATTCCATGACTTGTGTAATAACTGGATGGAACTCTTCGGGTATTCCCGGTGGTGAGACTCCATCTTGCTCCCTTTGGGTTTGGTAATTCTTGGCATACGGATTCCAATTCCTTGCCCAAGCTCATCATCTTTAATTTCATCCTTGCTCCCCCTGGGTACTCCGGTGTGTAAAAACCTCCCGGTCCCATTCCTAGTTGATTGCATCTCCTGATGATGGCTATTTGTGCTTCGGGTGTCAGGTATCCCCTTAATAAAATCATACCTGGGCGGATAACCTGACATTGTTCGGTTGGAAAGTGTGTGGTTTCGATGTCGGTGTGCTCCGGGTTAGATGTAGAGGTATGGGTAGCAGATGTTGAATCTTCCTAAAGTGGTAGTAGGTTATGTCTTACTTAAGTTCTAATCTCATCTTATTTTTACTTAACTCATTTATTTCACCAAACATGCATGATAATGCGGTAAGCAGGTAGTTTTATTACTAAATGGTTATAGTGGTACCTGGCCTCGATGAGGGCTCAGGCTCATCGTCCCGGTCCACCATGTGTAAGTGGGCCCCGTCTTCTGGGTCGCTCGGTGGTTCTTGTCCGCCGGCTGCTGCTGCACTTTCCTCTGACCGTCAGATCCAGCTCCCTGATCGGTCTTGCCCTTGCCCCTGGTGTCGCGGCCTATAGGCTCTGCTAGCAGGATTCCGGTAACACTCATAAGCTCGATGCCCGTAGACACCACAGAAGTTGCACTCCACCTTATTCCCCTTACAGTCGAGCCCGGGGTGGTCCTTGTGACACCATCTACAGATGAAGCGTCGCTGGTAGCCACCACCGGCTCCCTCTCAGTCTCAGATCCTGATGATTCATATTGTCAATTCTCATATCTCAAACGTTACTAATTTATTTCTTAACTCATTCAATATCAATTTTCTCACCCTTTGGCGCCTTAGAGCGCAGTGGTGTAGCTGCAATAGCATAGGTCAGCTTCAATGGCTCTTCCGAAGCCTTCTCCTTTTCC
>JAIOTZ010002448.1:0-17449 GCA_023374045.1 Limonium bicolor
GAACCCGTCCTAGACACCGGACCAGGCAGCTGGACACTGAAGGCTCATAGCTTACTATATGCTGGCTCAGACTCGGATAACGGAGGATATATTTGGATCATGAGTATCAAGGCGTAGGTCGATGACCATCTCGCCCCGTGGGTATAACCATTCAAATGAATGACCCGACTCATGGTGAATCAATCGTGGACCGATCGGCATCCCGTGACTCGTGAATATAGCGGGTGACACAGAGGAATGCATGTCCTAAGCTACCCAACCAATGCACCCCACAAACATATAAGTAAAGCAGAGAAGTTAGCACCAACCTATTTACGAAATGTTTGTCTTGAAGGTGATAATTCCAATTTGGTTGTTTATTAACCTAAAGGGAAGTTAGCTTCATTCAATCCTAAGTGACTCTTTCTAATCGTGAACTAATTATTAACCCAATTGTTGCAATGTTTGTTGAGGATCTAATAAATCCTATCTGTCCTCATCAGATACACACTCTAAGTGTGGAGTAGAATAATCCTAAAGGCTTGAAAAGAATCTCTTGAAGGTTTTGAAAGAAGCTGGGGAATCCCGACAATTTTGAATGGAGTTCAGTCTTCCTTGAGTTTGAGAAAAACATATTCAAGTTTTCCCCAGCAGAGTCACCATTCTGTGGAGGGTGATTTTTCGGTATGAGGGGGGTCTATCTAAATAAGTCTAACTAAGAAGTCTAGATCCTAGGAATTTACCATTCTGTGGAGGGTGAAAACCCGTTATTCTTGGCATCCCTCAAATACCTACTAATCGTCCGTCTTTCCCAGAAAGCATAAGGGGGGAATGCAAGTGTGCACTACACCCGCTCTCGATGGGCTCCACGCGGACTTATGCCTCTATAAGGTGGAGTTGACTAGAGTCGCCACCTAGTTTGACCTAAGATACTAGGAAGGAAAGGTAGTAGGGTTCTAAGAACCGTTGGTTGACTCTGAATTTATTGTCTATGGGGGCATGGCTTATCCGGTCATACTAGAGATTCTGTTATGGGTTCGCACTGGGTTACACCCCTTAGAAGTGGCAACGACCACGACTTTGGATTGGTGCCCGAGGAAATCTCGGTCTCCAATTGTCGGGATTGACTTCTTTCAAAACCTTATTCAGAGAGATTTAATTAAAGCTAAAGGATCAGATTGAGTGTGGATTGAGGAGTAGGTGACTTTGAGGAGTTTAAGGAAACAGGCTGGTCTCGAACCATCGGTTTGTGGGAATAGTTAAAGGGTTGAGAGGTTTTGATTATTTTTGTGGGGATTGGATTTGTCTCGGCTTTTGTGAGGCTAAGGGTATCTTGGTCATTCCTGTGGAGTTAAGGGATGTTCGGATCATTCTTTGGAGTTGAGGAGTTTCCGGGTTTGTTAGGTTCATCTTTTAGAGTGGTCGAACTTTTGAGGTGTTTTGGGGAAATCGACTGGGTTGAAGAGGAATTCGGGTTTTGAGTATGATTGAGTGTGGGAAAGGATGTTTAATTCGCAAGTGTTCGGATTTCGAGGATGTTTCAGGTTTTAGATGACCAAGGTTATCGGGGGTATTCAAGAATTGGAGGTCCTATAAGACTTAGAGTTCGTTCAGAGGAGGTTTTAGGGAGTGTTTATGTGACCTGAAGCTCTAATGGAAGGGTTGGATTGGTTTATTCAGAATTGTCTCTCTTAAAGTTTTTTTTAAAACTGGAAAATCATTTTTTGTTTTAAAAGGGCGGATAATCCCGAGGGATTACCCTATGTACCCCCTCGAACACAACACTTAATTAATGTAAGTGTCGAGGCTCGGAAGATGGGGCAATGAATTTATGTCGAATAATAGGATTTAGAGAGAAGTATCATGAATGGGATACTCTCGGTCAAACCCTTATAACGTCTCTAGCTCCCGAGTTTAAAAACGTTAAAAACTGAAAACATTGAAATCGAGCGGAAGGGAGTTAGATGATTCTAAAATCCCGGCTGCAACTAGGAAGGTTGTTACTTCCCTAGCACCCCGCCTTGTAAAAATCCAGGCTGCAATTAGGGGAGGTTTGTCACCCTAATGCCCCGCCTAAAGAGATCCAGACTGCGACAAGGGAAGGTTATAACCCCAGTGCCCCGCCTCGGATTTTATTTTGGGAAGGAAGACAAGTGATGTTCTAACCATGGAGGAAATGTTTTGAAGGGGTTAGACATTTCTTGCTACCCGAAAACAATTTATTTGGATTTGAAAACTAAGTTAGAAAACTTTAAAAGTTGTTCGGAATTCTCGACGAAGAAACACTGTTTTTGAGAAATGTTTTTAGGAGAAAACTTTCTGTATATGTGAGAAGAACTTTCTGCAATAGAGAAGAGTTTTCTGTGATGTGAGAAGAGTTTTTTCCTTTTTAAATTCCACAAAATGGTTTCTTTGAAACTTGATGAAATTTGAATGAAATGATGGTTCGCGATTCTTTTCGGGGTTTTGGATTTTTAAAAGAATTTACAAGTGAGTGTGGATTGGATGAAATGTATTTGGGTTTGAGTTGAATTGAGCTCGATGAAATAGGTTCGGTTTGGATTGAGGTTCAGGCTTGAACTAGATTGATTTTTGAGTTGGGTCAAAGTTGGGTCAAGGTCAACGTTTTTTGGTCAAGGTCAACGTTTTTTGGTCAAGGTCAACATTTTTGGTCAAGGTCAACATTTTTGGTCAAGGTCAACGTTTTTGGTCAAGGTCAACGTTTTTGGTCAAGGTCAATGTTTTTGGTCAAGGTCAACGTTTTTTGGTCAAGGTCAGCGTTTTTTGGTCAAGGTCAACATTTTTGGTCAAGGTTTGACATTTGGGATGATAAGTGTCCAAATGAGCAGTTTATAGGTGTATTTCATATATAATATTAGCACTTTTCTTGCTCATTTCTCCATTTCGGTTAGTTTTCCTCTAGTTTATGTTTTATTGTTATCTCACAAATTTATTGTTTAAACATGAGGAAAACCAAGCTGGGAGTAAAGTAGACGAAGAGACGAACGCATAGACGCAAACGGCTCAGAAAACGGAGTCCAAACGAAGAAACCAGAGCCGGTCAAAGTTCGTAGAAGAAAATAAATCAAAAGCTTGTGACCGCATGTGTGTCCGCATGGGGAGAGGCGGACACCACATGGAGACCTCCCTTGTGTCCGCATGGGGATAGGCGGACACCACACACAAGCAACCACATAGATAGAGGCGGACAGACACGAGGACACACACAAGGTGTCCGCATGAAGCTAGGCGGACAGCAAAGCGGACGCCAAGGCGGACAAGACTCATGTGACCGCATGGTTTAGGTGGACGCCAACGCGGACATAGCTATGTCCGCATGACCAGAGGTGGACAACAAGGCGGACGTGACTAAAAATCAGACGTGCCAGTCTTCTTCGCGACGTTCTGCAACTTGATTCTACCATATCCATCTACTCTGAGCGGCGCCTACCTTAATTCCCTCACGCGTCTGTCTCCAACTCTGTCCCCTGCAATAAATTAGCAATCAATCTGCAATCAATTCTTCCACTCCAGATTACCTCTTCCCTTCCTCTATATAAACTCAGCTCCTGCAACCTTAAACAGGCGTACGGAGAAAACCAGAAAATCAGACCATCGCTCACCACATTCCATTCTCTTCCATTCATTCTCTCCACACACAAACACATCATTCAGTCCCCCGAACTCAAACACTCAAAATCACTCATTCCACACACAATATCCTACGTACACGCTTCATTCTTCGTTCTCTTCATTTCTCCATTCACCATCCTCACCTCCATTACTTCATATTTTTATTACGTCCAACCTATGTCTGATTTATTACCAGTTAATATGTCAGGCTAAGGAGGATTTGCTCCGAGTGAAGGTTTAGCTGTAGTCTGTTTAAGTATGTAATCAATATTTCTACCGGTTAAAATAAATACAGTTTGTTACGTTTAAGTTTTTCTCTCGCCATTTTAATAAATTACATGAATTTATTAAAATGCTTTTCAAAGTCTATTTTGATCAGACCGATGATAAATAGACAGGTTAATTAAGCCGTAAATCTGGAGAAAGCTTATTATGATTTAATAAGTTAGTATTTCAGATGCAATTATAATTCCTCGAATTTAATGTCCGTTTACATAAGTGTTGCTAGAACCTGGATTAGACCGAGCATTTTCTGGTAAACGAGTTCTTATGAGTCTATGACTTAGTCCTTAAGATAATAACAGGAATTTTGCCAAACTATTATATTAAACCGGTAGAGACAGCATAATTAATCAGATTATATAAACCAGAACCCGGAGTTCCATTTAATTCATCTGCACTCAGTTATCTTATCTGCTATTTATTTTCTCTAAAACAAGTCAATTAACTTCCCCCCTTTGTGACAAGCTTAGGTACTATTTTATCTCGCTATAAGTCCCACGGTTTGACCCCGGCCGCTTCTGTCTTACTATACTACTACGACCGGGTTTTATTTACAGCCCGACGGATATTTTGAGTATTAATTTCTTTCTTTTATTAATTACACCAGATTTAACCACTCACGATATACACGTCTGCAAAATGACGCCGCTGCCGGGGACTTGATTTAATCTAGTCCCTAAGCCCCGGTTAATTCACCTGTTATATTATAATAATCTGTTAATATTATCTTGTTAATAATCTAATTTCGGACATCTGACTTGGACATCTGACTTCTGATCTAACTTGGACATCTGACTTTGGACATCTGACTTCTAACTTCTTAATATTATTGTCATTTAATTTCCATTGTCCTTCAAATTTCTGTATACTAACTACTAACTTATAATTTATGTCATTTAATTTCCATTGTCTTTAACTACTAACTTATAATTTCTGTCAACTAATTCCTAACATTTTTATTTTTATTCTAACACATAACAAGTTTCTTTTCTATTCTGAGTGGTGAATGCCTTTTACCAGGTCAAACAGCCTCCTAGAAAATATTAATAATCACACGGTTGGTTACAATCCAGAGATCGAGAGAACCTTTCTGCGCACCCTAAGGCAGAGACAAACTCAACAAAACATTACCACCACAGTGATAGAATCTAACCCGGAAGCTGACATGGCATCTACACCAGCGACAGTTCGAAATATCAACAGGCGGTCTAACCAAGGACAATAGCCTGCTATCATCCTTCCTCACCTTAGCCCATCCGAATATGATGAGTGGCAGAAGCTGAAGCCATATCATCAAATCAGATGTGTAAAGGAGCTGGGCATGTTTGATGGTTCCAGTCTAGACGAAGCCCTGTTACATGTTACAAAGTTCTTGCAACATGCCAACAGTCTTACTGCAACCGACGCAGTACTCCAGTACGCAGATTGGCATTATTCCCTCACAGCCTGACAGGAAGTGCGAGCAAGTGGTATCATAGCCTGACACCAAGTACCATTGGTACTTGGGATGCATGGCCACCAAGTTCTACGACAAATTCCTACCCCCGAGCCGAACATTGGAGATGATTGCTTAAATCTATAATTTCAAGCAGCCAGGGTCGGAGAATATTTGTGAAACTTGGGACCGTTTCAAAGGACTATTACTTACTTGTCCTCACCATGGTCTGACGAAAGACCAAGTATCACAATTGTTCTACAAAGGCTTGATCGGTCCATGCAGAACAATGGTATTATCCTCCTTAGGGGCCGATATTCTGAAAAAGCCAGGAGCACAATTTCTGAATAGCATGGAGTCTCTCTGTGAAGAAATCAGAGACTGGGCCTCCGGTGGATCAAGGAGCGGTACTCCAGGTTTATACATGTTGGGGAAAGTGATAACAAGTTTGACCAGCTGATGAAAAGCCATGAGCAACTCATGGAAAGCAATGCTCAGCAGGCAACAAAAGTAGTACTCTGCAAAAGTGGTTGAGCAGATGGCTATGAATCCTACCCCCAGCAAGCTAAGTCGATGATTTCCCGATCATCTACAACCCCCAGGCTATGCACCTCTGTCCCAATCATCTCCTGTTATTTCTTGTAGCAATGTGGTGGGCCTCATGACTATGAACAATGCCCCCAACTACAAGAATTAAAAGCAGCAGAGGAGGCAAACTATCTCACCAACAATTCAGGATACAGACAACCTTGGCAACGTAACATGCAATCCAACCTTCGCTACTCAAACACCGACAATATCCAAAACCCACATACACTTCAACCATCTCAAAATTACAGACCTCAGTCCAATTTCCAAGGAGGCCAAAGGCAATATCAACAACAGCCTTATGGCAATGAAGCTTCTCGAGTCGACCAACTCAACCTCCTTCGAATCCTGAGTCTGAAATGTCTCAAATGCAAGAGATGTTTAAAGCTATGATGGGTAAGTCCCGAGATACGCAAGAAGAGGTCGCAGCTCTGCGCAAAGACCAAAAAGCCTTGCAATCTCAGATTCAACAGTTACTCACCCAACAAAGACCACCTGGTCAATTCCCTTCACAGACAAACCCTAATCCAAGAGAACAAGCAAATTCAATCCTTATAGACGATGGCACATTCCAATCAACAAACTTGTGTGCAGTCTCCTTAAGGAGTGGAAGGGAACTTGCCACCAGAAAAGGAAAAGAAAAAGAAAATCATGAAGAGGCCTACATCAATGATGAAGACACAACCAATCCAGCCTCACCTCCCTCAGAAATCCAAGTTCCTACTCCTGCTACTCCACTCCATCTCGAGTTACCATCGACATTCCATCCTCATCTCCTAAAAACAGTGAACTCCCATTTCCCAACAGAATGAAAAAGAAACACCTAGATGAGCAGTTCTCCAAATTCTTGAGCATTTTCAAGAAACTGACCCTCGACATACCTCTAATTGATGCTTTGCAAGAGATGCCTAACTACGCCAAATTTCTAAGGATCTCTTAACAAAGAAGAAGAAGAAACCTGGAAAAGAAACAGTGCACCTCACGGAGGAATGCTCTGCTGCCCTTCTTCGAGCACTCCCTCCCAAACAAACAGATCCGGGAAATCCCGTAATCCCGTGTTTTATAGGTGGAGTGGACTGTGGAAGCGGTTTATGACCTGGGAGCCAGCATTAATATCATGCCCTACGCCACCTTCTTGAAAGTAAAAGGAGGAGAAATGCAACCGGTTCCTTTCAAACTCCAACTAGCAGACAGATCAGAGATCAAGCCCATGGGAATAGTCCGAGATCTGGTAGTTGGAGTTCTCGCTTTATCTTTCCAGCTGACTTCGTCATTCTAGAAATGGATGACGATGTTGAGGTTCCCCTGATTCTAGGTCGACCGTTTCTAAGTACTGCCAAAGCCATCATTGACGTCCACGATGGGAAAATCACTCTGCGGTACGAGGACGAAACGATCGAATTCGACATGCAGAAAATGATGAAGAAAAGCTCTAACTTTTCTCCTCATGCTAAGACAGTGGGATTAACAGATGATGAGGAGGAGGAAGGCGATTTTTCTACAGATGAGGACATGTATTCCCTATCTTCCATCCCGAAAGCTGAAACTGAACCGCTAGAGCAAGTATTATTTACTTCTCTAGAAGAAAAGGTGGAGGATCCGGAAGTTAACGCCATGCTGGCGTAGAAAAAGGAAAGCTGGTTATCAAGCCTACCGGCCACCAATCGAAAACTCGACAGAAAACCTCAAAAATCAATTCCATCAATAGAACAGCCACCAGAGCTCGAGCTTAAAGATACCTTCTAAACTCAAGTATGCCTTCTTAGCTGAAATGACCATTTGCCTGTCATTATTTCCTCTTCTCTGAATTCCGGGGAGGAAACGAGGCTACTCGAGGTATTGAAGCACAAGACACGATCGGGTGGACTATTGCTGATATCAAAGGAATTGATCCCTCCTATTGCACGCACCACATCTATATGGAGGAAAACTACAAGCCTATCAGGCAACCCCAACGTCGGCTAAACCCTAACCTCAAGGAGGTAGTTAAAAAGGAGGTTCTGAAACTCCTAGATGCGAACATCATTTATCCTATCTCTGACAGTCCATGGGTAAGCCCTGTACAAGTTGTCCCGAAGAAGGGGGGCATCGAAGCTGTTATAATGATAAGGGAGAGGCTATCCCTCAAAGAAAATCACAGGTTGGCGCATGTGTATCGACTATCGGCGCTTAAACTTGGCAACCAGGAAGGATCATTTCCCTCTCCCCTTTATCGATCAGATGTTGGAGCGACTAGCAGGGCAAGAGTACTACTGCTTTTTAGATGGGTTCTCAGGGTATTTCCAAATACCAATCGCACCAGAGGACCAGGACAAGACCACCTTCACTTGTCCATACGGTACCTTTGCATACAGACGAATGCCCTTCGGTCTATGTAATGCTCCTGCTACCTTCCAGAGATGCATGCAAGCAATATTCACTGATTTCATCGAACAGAGCATAGAAGTCTTTATGGATGACTTCTCGGTCTATGGCTCTAGTTTTGATAAATGCTTGGCACAACTTGATTTGATCCTAGGACGGTGTGAGGATACAAATCTCGTTTTGAACTGGGAAAAATGTCATTTTATGGTCAAGGACGGGATTGTCCTTGGACATAAAATATCAGCTAAAGGAATAGAGGTGGATAAGGCCAAGGTAGAGGTTATCGAGAAATTACCAGCACCAACTACTGTTAAAGACATCCGAGCGTTTCTCGGGCATGCAGGATTCTATCGGCGGTTTATACAAGACTTCTCAAAAATCAGTAAACCATTGACCGACCTGCTACAGAAAGATGCCCCGTTTCATTTTGATGAAAGGTGTTCAGCTGCTTTCAAAACAATAACACAAAAATTGGTATCTGCACCTGTTGTCATACACCCGACTGGTCTCTCCCGTTTGAGATCATGTGTGATGCAGTGACTACGCAGTGGGGGCAGCTCTATGCCAGAAAAAAGAGAAGATTCTAAGAGTGATTGCTTATGCCAGCAGGACACTAAACGACGCCCAGAAGAACTATACGACCACTGAAAAAGAGCTTCTGGCTATAGTATTCTCCCTTGATAAGTTCAGGTCGTACTTATGGGGAAGCAAAGTCATAGTGCACACAGACCACTCCGCTCTCAAATACCTATTTGCAAAACAAGAAGCCAAGCCTCGCTTTGCGCTGGATTCTTCTACTGCAAGAGTTTGACATCGAAGTCAAAGACAAGAGCGGAAAATTAAATGTCGTCGCTGACCATCTCTCCAGATTGGTAACTCCTACGGATAGTGTGCCTATCAACGAATTCTTCCCCGATGAGACTGTCTTTTCAATCACCAAGGTACAGGAGCCATGGTATGCGGACCTGGCCAATTATCTAGTCTCTGGAACAATACCATATGATCTATCTTACTCCCAGAAGAAGAAATTTCTTTCTGATTCAAAGCATTATTTCTGGGAAGATCCGTATTTGTTCCGAGTCTGTGCTGATGGGTTGATTCGCCGGTGTCTCCCTGAAGATGAGGTTTACAGCGTCATACATTTTTGTCACTCACGGGAAGCCGGAGGTCACCATGGACCCACAAGGACCGCTGCTAAGATCCTGGCCTCAGGATTTTATTGGCCGACCTTCACAAAGATGTTTACCAATTCTGCAAAAATGTGATAATTGTCAGAGAATGGGTAACACATCTAGGAGACATGAAATGCCACAACAGGGAATACTAGAAGTGGAACTCTTTGATTGTTGGGGCATTGATTTTATGGGACCGTTCCCTTCCTCACAGGGCCACCAATATGTTTTAGTGGCAGTGGATTACGTGTCGAAATGGGTAGAAGCCATACCCTGTCATCATGCTGATGCAAAGACAGTAACCAGATTCCTTAAGAAGCACATCTTTACCCGTTTTGGCGTGCCTAGAATTATTATCAGTGACGGAGGATCTCACTTCTGCAACCGTTCATTTGAAGCGCTTATGGGTAAGTACGGGGTACGTCACAAGGTAGCTCTACCTTATCACCCCCAGACAAACGGCCAAGCAGAAGTTTCAAACCGTGAGTTAAAATGGATTCTCCAGAAAACGGTTAACTCATCACGAAAGGATTGGGCACTTAAGTTAGATGATGCGCTTTGGGCTTACCGCACCGCATTCAAGACTCCCATCGGGATGTCTCCTTTTAAGCTTGTTTGGGAAATCATGCCACCTGCCTGTAGAGCTGGAACATAAGGCATATTGGGCATCAAGGCCTTAAACTTTGACATGACTACTGCGGGAGAGAAAAGGAAATTCCAACTATATAGAGGAGCTAAGATTTATAAGGAGCGCACCAAGAAGTTCCATGACAGGATGATCCTCAAGAGAGACTTCGAAATTGGTGATTGGGTTCTCCTATATAACTCAAGATTAAGGATCTTCCCTGGGAAACTCAAATCTCATTGGGCTGGTCCTTTCCAGATTGTTAGTGTGACCCCATACGGTGCCTTTGAACTCCAAAACAAACAGGGCGAAACTTTCAAGGTCAATGGGGCACGTCTTAAAAGGTATAATTCTCATTCTGATATTTCATCTGACTTATTTACAATTTCTCTTGTCCAAGAACAGCAGGACAACTCGCCCGCAAACTCTTCTCCAACCTAAAGCTTGGTCAAAACGTCTAGTGATAAGTGTAAAATATATCTATTATTAGGGCTTAATTCTTCCTATTTTTATAACAATTCATGTCATATTTTACACTTATCATGTGCTTTTTTCTAAGATCTATGTTCTAATGTGAACTGATACATTTATGTGTAAAATGCAGGAAAAAATATTGGATTTACATTAAGGATTACAACACAACAAATGGTGGCATATATATATACATACATACACGGCTGCACATCATATTGTTACATAATCAATATTGATCACTTATTTATACATTCACGTGAATCAGCCATGCATTCACAAACGATTGATGCTGCTGCATATTCTCGTGGCACACGTTATCAACATGAATATCTAATGACATTTACATACGAGATAAAGATTCTGATTTATCAAAGAAGATCATGATGGCAGCTTATAAAAAGGATGGAGATTAGGGCTGAGTTCACGCGACGGGCAGAGGCTCGCGCCTCTCATTGTCTAATGTTCACCGACTCTTTTCATCATAGTTCCAGACCATCACCGCCACCGTCAACATCATACCCCACACCAAACATCATCATCAGCCACGCCTCGCAGGAGGCTTACGCCTCATCTTCATTCTCTTAAATCCATGACACCAACATCACATTCATCATCCACCGTACCACATCAGACCACCACCATCACCAATATCATCGCACACCACCACCGTACAATATTCACATCCACCACCACACTACCACATACCATAATTCACCATTGTTACATCGATGTGAAGACGGAGTCAGAGCGGGGAGCCGGAGTCAACTTGCTAACTGGAGTTTTCTTTAACCCTTATCTTATTTTGTTTAATGTCTTTCCCCGTTATTTTTGTTATTTTTAGAGTCATGTTTAAGTAGTTAGTTTACCTCCCCAGATTAGGGTAGCAAACCGGATCTTTATATTTATTTTGTAATCTTTTTACTAATTCAATAATGCAGTAGTTTAATTCCAGTTCTTCATGCGTTTTAATCTTCTGATCAATTATTAAAGCAATCTTTGTAGTTTTCTAATCAACACGCGAGAGCTGAGATAGATAACACGACATAGGAATTAAACCTGATTAACGACTAGAAGCGTGATCCCGCCTATAGGTTAATCGGTCTCAAATAGAAACTGTTCTTTATGCGATTAGTTGTGTCCGGATTAGAGCATTAGTCTGCTGCTAGTTCTAGCAACTGGTTAGGATTCGTTAAACTTAGCCGTTGACGAATTAATTATAGTTTCTGAGTTTGTTGCAGAATTAGGGAAGAGTTTTTTAATATATTAGAAAGTGAAGGTTTGCAGAACAATCCGGGGTGCTTCCTCTTATTTAGAGTTTACTCTTTATTTATTTGTTTAGTTTATTTTACTGTTTTATTATTTTATGTTAGTTCGTTTAGTCTTTCTTTTTATTAAATTAAGTAAAACCTGAAAAAGTGACGTTTCCTGTTTTCTAAGATTAATTTCTCAGTTAGTAAATAAATTGTCAATTATTGAATGAGGTCCTTGAGATCGACAACCCCCACTTAATTCACTATTCCGTAAAACCATAGGTACACTGCCTAGGTAGAGATAGTAACATATTTCTGCTAACAAGTTTTTGGCGCCGTTGCCGGGGACCTCTGGCACGGTTAATTGACAGTTTTATTTATCTATTTGAGATTTTTGGATTTACTTTTCTTTTATTTTTATCTTTTCGTATTTCAGTTGATTTGGAGTTAGTACGAGAAGTCTGAATTAGATATTTTTCTTTAATTTTCTTCTTGTTTTAATTTTTATTACGATAGTGCTCGTTTTTTTTTCCTTTCAAATCGACCTTCTGTTATGTTCCTTTTCTTTACGGTCATTAATTTCGTGTTTGTTTAAAAGAGTTCACTTTCGTGCACGTATAGCATTTTGTTTAGTTCCGTGTTTTTTTTTTTTCCTTTTGTTTAGATTTATTTTTATTTTGTTTACTAATTTTGTTTAGTTTAGTTAGGATTTAATTGTTTATTCAAGATTAGAGTACGGTTATACTACGTCAGTTATACTTTTGTTCAATTCAGTAATTTTGTTTACGTGATTTTTTTTCTTCATTATTTATATTTCATTTCTCTTTATTATTTTGTTTAGTCAATTTTTTTGTGTTTCTTTTCTATTTTACTTTTTGCTTTTGTTTTTGTAGGCAAAGATGGAGAATGACATGAATTAGTTGAGTAGAGTGTTGACACAGTTGGAAACGACGATTACAATAATGAACATTGAGAAAATTTGAACAGGTATAATCAACCGGGTACTCAAAGTTACAACCAGTTCAGGCGACAATTATTACCAGCCACAACAATCGTCTTTCCGACAGCCTTATTGGTGGGAAGGTGAGCAGACTAGAATGCAGATGGAGGTCGAGCAGTTCTACGCTTATCAGGAGCCTCCTAAGGAGGATACGAGCAAGATAGAGAGCATGCTGAAGGAGCTCCTAGAGCAAAGAAAAGCCACTAATGCTAAATTTGTTGAAATTGAATCTAAGTTTGATGCCAAATTTGATGAGCAGGAAGCTATAAACCAGAGTTGGGAAAGGAAACTTAAACAGATGTCGCATCAGCTAGCACAGGAGCAGACAAATTTCCTTCAAAATCAAAGTCATTCGAACCCACGGATCAATCTCAAGCAAAGACTTCGATGGGTGAAGAGCATTCCAAGCCTAAAATTTCTGAAGCTGAAGAGGAGGAGCGACACACCAGGAGTGAATTATCTGATGAAGAGTTGGAGTGATTATTTGGGAATTTATATTCCCCTCGTCCTTCAACCTCAACTCAATAGATCAACCAGTATTTGAAGATATTTTGTCTGCACCTATCTGTGAACCAGAGGAGGTACATTATGTGGTCGATTCCAAAGACATTGAAAAAGTTGAAGCTCCCTCAACAATTGTCTGCCAACAAGAATCTTCCATTGAGCCTTCAACACTTGAGGAAGATGTCTGCATCCTCAAATTTAAGAAGGATGAGCCACCTCCACCAAGTCATCAGCAACTCCCACCTTGCATTCAGAAGCCTCAACAACAGGGGGATGATATTTATATCCTCGAATCTAAGGAGGGAACACCGCTACCACCAAGTCATCAACAACTCCCACTTTGCCTCCAGAAGCCTCAACAATAGAAGGAGAATGTTTACATCCTCCAATTTGAGGAAGAAGCCATTCACACCTGGTCTTCTGACTGAGCAGCGTTACCGGCAGTATCTCCTCAAACATCAGGTTTTGTGGAGTATTCATTTTCGTATTTTATTTGCCAACGTAACGTTTTGTTTTGATCCAGGTGGTTTGCTTTTAATTACTGCCTACTTTGTTTTCCTGGCAAAGTCGTTGTCTACTTTTATTTTGATCCAGGATAACAAAGCGGGAGTCTAGCCAAAGACTATAAAGACGGCAGCTTACTGGGAGGCAACCCAGTGGTTAAATTTATGTTTTGTTTTTATTTTTGTTTCTTGTTTATTTTTGTTTTTCTTTATTTAGAAGTGACAATGGTGCCTGTTCTTTTAATGCAACGCTTTTCAGCGTTTTTATGGTAGTTGTGAGTGTGTGCAGGTGAAATTTTTATTATTATGGTGTTTGATATACCCCCAAGGCTGGACACTTGCTTGAACGCAAGTGTGAGGAACGCTACCCCCTTGTTCGAGCTTAAGTGTGAGGAAGGGAACCTTCATCAATCTACGATATCAGGGGAGTCTCAGTTTCCTTTATTTTTAATGTTGTGTTCAGCCTACAATGCTGTTAATGCTTATTTATTTTATCAGTCCTTATGGTCCTGAATGAAATTCTTATCAGTCTGACATACTTTGAAAGGTCTTTTCTTGATTTTTATTTTAGAACATGAGGACATTGCTCTCTTAAGTATGAGGAAGTATAGACCTTTCCCTGAAAATATGTCAGTTGCACTTAAATGCCACACTTGTTTTTGATTGTTTTCTTGCTTTGAGAGAATCGCTTCTCTGAGTGCTTATAAATGTCAAACTCCTGGGTAAAAATTTATGTGGAAGTTTGAAATTGAGCCAGGTGACAACCTTATGAATTCTGTTGCTTAAAGCTGTTTGACTAATCTAACTTGTTTTTATTCAAATTAATTCTGTTTTCACTGAAATTTGGTGGATTAGCTGATTGTGTAAACTGAATTAGTTTAGTTTGGGATTTTGGAAATGGTGTTAAAAGTTTGGAATGAAAGGATAAGGCAAGGTACTCCGCTGATCAGATATTTTCCTAACAAAGCAGGCCTCGTCTATCCGGTTATTAAGTCCTAGGGGTGCCTTAACACCTATCTACCTAAGGTCTCGGGATCTGGGATAGTTGGCCCAACACCGTTACAAGGATAGAGAGAAAAGTCTGGGTTACGGAATAACTTTGCAATTCACAATAATTCATTTGTTTTTGTATATATTTCTTGAAAAAGAATGTTTTTGCAAGCGAAAGAAAAGTTAATTGCAGTTTAATTTTTTGTTTCGATCATGAGTACGTGGTGTTGAAAGGTATCACGGAATAAGGTGTTACTTCACACCCCTTGTCATCCAAAGGGTAGAGGAAAGAAATTGGTGGAATATCCCAAGCTATCCTATATTTAGTTTATGCAATCAAACTTCATGCCATTTTATATAACTGTTCTTTTTCACTGTTTGCGAAAACTTACAGTAAGAGTAGCATTATTGTTTGAATGCCATTTTGCTTGATTTCCTTCTCCACTTATTCGATCCTGAGGTTTGACACTACGGCCTTAGAGATAGTTTTATTCTTATTTGCTTGAGTACAAGCAAAAGCTAAGTGTGAGGAGTTTTGATAAGTGTAAAATATATCTATTATTAGGGCTTTAATTCTTCCTATTTTTATAAAATTCATGTCATATTTTACACTTATCATGTGCTTTTTTCTAAGATCTATGTTCTAATGTGAACTGATACATTTTATGTGTAAAAGCAGGAAAAATATTGGATTTACATTAAGGATTACAACACAACAATGTGGCATATATATATACATACATACACGGCTGCACATCATATTGTTTTCATATCAATATTGATCACTTATTTATACATTCACGTGAACCAGCCAGCATTCACAACGATTGATGCTGCTGCATATTCTCGTGGCACACGTCATCAACATGAATATCTAATGACATTTACATACGAGATAAAGATTCTGATTTATCAAAGAAGATCATATGGAAGCTTATAAAAAGGAGGGAGATTAGGGCTGAGTTCACACGACGGGCGGAGGCTCGCGCCTCTCATTGTCTAATGTTCACCGACCTTTTCATCATAGTTCCAGACCATCACCGCCACCGTCAACACCATACCCCACACCAAACATCATCATCACCACGCCTCGCAGGAGGCTTACGCCTCATCTTCATTCTCTTAAATCCACGACACCAACATCACATTCTCATCACCGTACCACATCAGACCACACACATCACCAATATCATCGCACACCACCACCGTACAATATTCACATCCACCACCACACTACCACATACCATAATTCACCATTGTTACATCGATGTGAAGACGGAGTCAGAGCGGGGAGCCGGAGTCAACTTGCTAACTGGAGTTTTTCTTTAACCCTTATCTATTTCATTTAATGTCTTTCCCCGTTATTTTTGTTATTTTTAGAGTCATGTTTGAGTAGTTAGTTTAGCTCCCCAGATGGGGTAGCAAACGGATCTTTATATTTATTTTGTAATCTTTTACTAATTCAATAATGCAGTAGTTTAATTTCAGTTCTTCATGCGCTTTAATCTTCTGATCATTATTAAAGCAATCTTTGTATTTTCTAATCAACACGCGAGAGCTGAGATAGATAACAAGACATAGAATTAACCTGATTAACGACTAGAAGCGTGATCCCGCCTATAGTTAATCGGTCTCAATAGAAACTGTTCTTTATGCGATTAGTTGTGTCCGGATTAGAGCATTAGTCTGCTGCTAGTCTCTAGCAACTGGTTAGGATTCGTTAGACTTAGCCGTTGACGAATTATTATAGTTTCTGAGTTTGTTGCAAAATTAGGGAAGAGTTTTTTAATATATTAGAAAGTGAATGTTTGCAGAACAATCCGGGATGCTTCCTTTTATTTAGAGTTTACTCTTTATTTATTTGTTTAGTTTATTTTACTGTTTTATTATTTTATGTTAGTTTGTTGAGTCCGTTCTTTTTATTAAATTAAGTAAAACCTGAAAAAGTGACGTTTCCTGTTTCTTAGATTAATTCTCAGTTAGTAAATAAATTGTCAATTAATTGAATGAGGTCCCTGAGATCGACAACCCCCACTTAATTCACTATTCCGCAAAACCATAGGTACACTGCCTAGGTAGAGATAGTAACATATTTCTGCTAACATCTAGCTAGCGTTAAACCCGGGCAGCTTAGTGGGAGCAACCCACTATCTATCTTTTGTCTTTCCTTAATTTAATGTTATTTCCCTTTTGCACTATATTCCCTTTTATATGTTTATAATAAAATGCAGGTTTTACTTGAGTTCTTCTGGGCTGTGTAGAATATTCTTACCGTACATTTCATGACATTCCACACTGCACTCAAGTGTGGGGGAGCTCACAGACTCTACGGAATTTGGGGAGTACACTTTTTTCCTTTATTTATTGCATGCCCTGTGAATTTAATACCATCCGCAATGAGGCATTGCTTGAACTTAAGTGTGGGGGAAGAGCCTTTCAGGGCATTTTGTGCTTTAATTGTTTAATCACTCTGCTATCTGCATTTGTTCAAAAATAAAATTATGTACCCTGCTAATGTAGGTGTGTTCTCTTTAAAAACAAATACTATTATGAATTGTGGGATCAATGGTACAAATTTTAAAAAATTTCATTTGATTCTTTGAGGAGCAATTTTCTTATGCGGTGTGACCCAATAATCTACAAATGGTTG
>JAIOTZ010002449.1:0-17437 GCA_023374045.1 Limonium bicolor
AGCTTAGAATTTGGACTTAAGATGAGAAAGTTATGATCTGTGCAAGACAAGGTGTTCTTTAAGGTTCTAATCTAGCTAAATGGTGTTTTTCATGGAGTTTCTCCAAAGGTAGGAGGAGCCACGAGTTCAGGAGCTCTAAGAAGGATGAATGAGTGTCTGATTGATGAATTATTCAGGGGACAATGTGATAAGGCACTCATGGAAAGGCATAGTAGGTGAAAAGTAAGTAAAATGACATTTTAACACCTTTTTCTTCCCTTCCAAAATCGGCAGCTGTATGCCTTGCTGGCTTTGATTTTTTTCTGATTTCTCCTTTTATTTAGGTAATATTAGATGTATTAATGTTGTACCTAAGGACTTATACCATGTGTTGGTATGTTACATAGCCGAAAATGCCTTAAAACACCATTTTATGTGCTTCCGGGTTCACATTGATTATGCAATTTGTTTTGGCTAGTTTAAACGTGTCCTTAGTATATTTACATCATTTAGAAACTGTTTTCATGAAATAGCATGTTGCTCATTCCAATTTAAACCAAGACGTTTAGTGGTTTCTCCTTGACTTTCATTAGTTTTAATCCCTGACTTATTGTGGGCTTGAATACTTATTTTGTGTGTATACGTAATGGTTCCTATGTCCATTTCATTGTTTTCCATTGTTTCTTTATGGTATTTAGGCTCATTAGCCTTTTCGTTCCATGTATACATGCTTAAAGAACATTTTTCCTTAAAGCACATTTTTGTGCTCTAAGGTGTGTTTTCGGTTTAAACGCTAATTCCTCTTAACGCGTATTACTAATATTAGGGGTATTTCATAACTGAACTCTCTTGGGAACTTATTGGTAGTTCCCTAATTTATTTGTGCTCTTTAAAACACCTTTTGTTCTAATTATTCTTAGAGCATATTTTGCGTAAGTTGTTTAATCTCTCTTCTAATGTTTCTAAGGCATGTTCTAGCCTTAGTATATCCTAATTAGATATTTCATTAATATATTAAGGTTTGGGGTATTTTAGTAAATGCAAGGGAAGGATCTAGAATCTAGTTTACTTCTGTTTGGGTTTATATTGGTAACGTAACAGGGGCATCCAAAGTTTTTCAGCTCATTATAATTAGGTTTGAAATTGTATAACTTTTCAGATGGTTTCAGGTTATCTATAGCTTTGTTGGGGATCCTGTTGATGATATATGTGGCTTGTTCAACGCAGTATCCCTAAGTTTTTATTTAATCCTGACTGAAATAGAAGGGCTCTAGCCACTTCCATTATATGTCCCTGTTTTTTCTCAAGTACCCCGTATTGCTGCGGGGTATAGGGACAACTAGTCTGGTGTATGATACCTTTCTTAGCAAAAAATTCTATTTCTTCTAGTGAGCTGCCCAGATCCTTGGCATTGTCACTCCTAACTATCCTTATTTTTCTGTTCGGTTGGTTTTCAATTAAAATGATAAAGTCTTTAATTTGTTGAACTCCCTCTGCCTTATGTTTTAATAATCTAACCCAGGTTCCCCTTGTGTAGTCATCAACAATAGTAAGGAAGTATTTATGCCCCCCTCTGTTTATTGCCTTATTAGACCACAAATGTCTATGTGAATCATCTCAAAGGGCTGACTTTTATACAAGATTTAGGGAATTTGGGTCTTTTGCTCTTGGCTTCAAAACAGACAGTGCAAGGGAAATGATTCAAACTAGTCTTGGATAGTTTTTGTGTATGGAAGAAAGATATTTTGCACATCTTCCTGGGGGGGATGTGTCTTAGTCTTCTATTCCACAAAAGTATTTCTCTTGATTTGTCAGTTTCAATACATGAATTGATACACACAATAGGAGTATTTTTCTTCCTAGCAATGAAAATTTTCAAAACATGCATATCAAGGAAGTAGAGACCAAACATCTGTTTCCCAAACTTTTCAAGGAGAAGAGTTTTAGAATCCTGTAAGAAACAGAAATTCACACTAAAAACAATCTCTGCATCCAAGTTATCCATCAGTCTACTCGTTGATACTAAGTTAAACTTAAAAGAGGGCACATATATGATTCCTTCTAGACTCTTAATACCATTCAGAACAAAATTTGCCATTTTATGAACTGATTTCTTGTGACCATCGGGTAATGTAATTTCCCTAGTCGTGTCTAGAGTTTTCTGGTCAGATAATAAACATTCATTTCCACTAACATGCTCGCTAGCACCAAAATCAAGGATTCATGATCTTTTCAGTTTATCTAACACAGAATCAGTATTGTTCATCAGGAATGGCGATAGGTTAATTTTAGTTTTAGGTATACCTGAGAAATCACCGAATTCAGGTTGGTGATTGTTCCCGGCTCTGTGTTGTTGAAGATAGTTAACTAGGTCTTTCAGTTGGTCCACACTGAAACCTCGAACTGGACATGAAGAAGTGGTCTGGCTCTTTGTCGTGCTTTCATTCCTTTCTTCTTCAATGGCAGATTCCACGTGGCCATCTTTAATCTTTTTACCTTCATCGCCCGGGAAGCCCACCAGCCACCAGCAATCACCCTTGGAGTGACCCATTTTCCTGCAATTTGTGCACTTGGGGACTTCCTTCTTGCCCGAATTAGTGTTTTGTTCTCATTCTTCCTCATCCCATTTCTAGGGTTTACGCTTGTTAATGTTTGCTTTCGTTTGTTTGAGACGAAGGTCTGACTATTTCCCTTGGAGAAGAGGGTTACAGATTGTTCTTCAAGATCCCTCGAATCCTGTCCAATTCGTTGTTGTTCTTCTTGGATGATAAGTGAAAAAGCTTCTTCGAGTGTGGGGCTCTCTTTCATCACAAGAATCTGGCCCCTCAGATGAATATAACTCTTATCCAGATCCATTAAGAAACATATTATTTGCTCTTCCTCTTTGCGTTTTCTGTGTTTCTTTGGCCTTACAAGAGCTACAGCAACTGCAGGATTCGACCGGGACAACAAGATCGTACTCGGCCCAGACTTCTTTCAGCTTCATGAAGTAATATGTGACTGAATCGCCTCCCTGCGTCAAGTTCTCCATCTGGGTTTTAATATTGTGGAGAGTGGTTAGGTTTTGCTTCTCAAATCTCCTACACAACCAATCCCAAGCTTCTTCTGGTTCGTCGGATAAACATTATGCTACAACTGATGTTCGGGGCTACGGACAATACAATCCACGAGCAGACTAGGGAGTTTGCTCTCTCCCATGCCGCTAGACGTGCTATTTCTTGTTCGCCTGGGCGTTTAATGGTCTCGTCGATAAAACCCAACTTATTCTTTGCCCGCAGCACGCGTCGCATTTGCCATTTCCAGCTCTGGAATCCCTCTCCCGTGAATTTGGTCGTCAAGGGCTGGTCTGGCTGTTCAGTAGCATGGACGTACAGAGGATCGCTCAGGTCGATTGTGGTGGAGCTTGCCCCATCTTCTCTTTGTCGCGTTGACTGATTTCTGACGTCTCCTTTTCACTCATCTTCGTGGGAAAGCAATCCCAAGCACTGATACCATGTCGATTTTAGAGTGCGAAAGGAAGAACAAGAAATGCATATAATCTGTATTAAATCTTTAGAATGGAGTTCGAGAGATCGATACTGAAATACCCCTAAGTTCATAAACTAAATTAAAAGACAATTAATGAGTTAAGAAGGCTAATAAGCCTTAATGAACCAAGAATCATGAAAACTCCTAAGCACACTTATATAAATAAATATATAATCCATGAAGGTTACTAAACCTTATATAAACACATGGACATAAGTGGAGCATATTAAAGGAGGAAAATCAACCTACAATTGATTTATCATGATATACACATCTTCATGAACAAAGAACACAAACACTTAAGGAAAAATGTACCTTAAGAAGTCAAAATGACTAGTGAGTAAAATATCACTTATAACACAAGTGTATACACCATTGGACACTAAATAACACATGTTACCCATGTTAACACATTAAACAAGTCCAAGATACACATGATGTGCAAAAAGAGCATCAATATCAAAGGTGAATCAAAGTATACATTTTTACTAGTTTTAATGAATAGTAAAGTATACCAATTTCTCAAGAATACATTTTTACACACTTTAAGACAAGTAAATCATGTTGGTAACAAACTAACACATGATATATGTCCAAATGTACAAGCTATAAGTCATAACATTAAAAGAAGCAAAAAGACCATTTTGCCCTTAGTACAAAATGTGGCCGGCTTTGCCCATTCCCTTGGCTGCCACCTTGCAAAATTTGAACCAAAATATATTCCTTAGGTGTGCCTAGTCACCAAATACTATACAAGCCCCATGCTTTACCATTAATGCCTTAAAAAGTCATCTTCTTCTCTTTCCTCCTCACTTCCTCCTTGGCTGACAAAATCATACACCTAAAACCTCTCTTATTCTTCTACTAGACAGCAAAGAGCAAGCTTGGAAAGAATTCCATTCCTAAGGCATAAGGTAAGCTTTTGATTCATATGATAGTTCATTCTCTTCCCCTTTATACTAGCTATCCATTGGTCTGAGATTCAGCTACTTTCCCCCCATTAATCTAGGCTGAATCCAAGTTGCAAGAGAGGGTGATTTTCGGCTGGAACCAAAATTGGGAAAGGAAGCAAAGAAAAGTCATTCCTTAAGGTAAAAATGTGCTCTAAGCACCTACCTTCCTTTCTATTGTTTTTCTAACTGACTCCTATCAACTAAACCTTATATTATCTTCATATTTGCGTGCTAGAACCATTGGTGAACCTTCATCTCCTTGAAGTTGGCCAAAACCACCCAAAAATACCTTAAAAGGGGGGTTTAAAGAGTAAGTCTTCTAGCTTCTGTATGAATGAGTTAATCCACCACTTTGGCATGCTTTTATTAAGGGATTAACACCCTTAATTCCTCTGGAAAATAGGGTTGTGGAACACTTGGGAACAGCTTCAAATTTTAAGGTAAAAATCCATGTTTTAAGACCTTTAATGGCTCTTATGGTTAGTTTCTGTTTTAAGATGAGCCATAAAATTTACTCTCTGTTTAATGCATGCCAAGAGGTTTATAAACACACGTCCAAACTGCCGTGGACAGTAACATGGAGTGATAGGTTTGGTTAAAGTCATTTTTAAGGTGAGAAATCTAGGTTTCATGGCTTAAAATTAACTCTATATTTGGTTCAGTTTTTTGGAACCTAACTATATCTTATTCTAGCTGTTAAAATTAATTAGAATCTGTCTAAATCAGCCCCCAGCTTTGTGACCATCAAGCTTTAAAAAGCTTATAGATCAAGGTATAACACTCTTAACTATTTATTGGATGCTTTAACAGCTTTAATTTATATATTGTGCTGAGAGTGGACTGGTTAAAATTGTTAGTTTTAAAACCTAAGTGTGACCAAAAATGACTTAGTTAATATAAGCTAGTCATTTAAATGATTTAATTAACATAATGGTCAAATTAAGACATTATGTGGAAAATTGGTAAATATGGAAAAAATGGAGGTAAGGCCGAGAGTTTAAAGTATTTTTGAGACATTTAAAGTGTAATTTATTTTATAAGTTCAAGGTTGTAATATGGCCATGTCATTAGGCCATTTTAATTAAGTTTAAAAGCTTATTTAATTTAATTTATGCATTTAGCATTAAGTTTGGGGTCAAAAGGTAATTAGAAAAAATATAATGTCGTGGGCTGTATTAGAATGAAATATGGAGTTTAAAATGAATTTAAATAAAAATTATAACACTATAAAGTTTTGTTCCAAAATTGTAAAAATAGGAAAGTTTGGGTATATGTAGTAATTACCGAAAGTTAGGCTTCAAACTGAATTTAGAAGTCAAGGTTGACTATATAGGAGACTTTGACCAAGTTGGCAATTTATGGAATTAAATACTAACTTATATAAGTTAAGTATGAAATTGTAAAAGATTTATAAATATTGGGGTGAAATGGTGATTTCTGAAAGTTATGGATACCAAATGGAGTTTAGAACAGACCTTGGGTTATTAGGAATTTTTAGGAATTTATTTGGTTAAATTTGGAGTTAGTATGAATTATATAAGTATAATATATGACATTTTATATCATTGTTACATTTGGGTAACATATGGGGTAAAAAACCATAAATACTGAAAGTATAAGGTTAGGAATGATGTTATATACCTTTTGGTATAGTTTGGTAAATTTTGGAATTATATATGAGGTTTTTATTAAGATATATGTTATATCAGTTTTAATGACATTAGAAACTATATGTTATAAAATGGGGTGATTTGGTGAATATAGAAAGTTAGTGGTGGAAATTAAATTAGAACAGACCATGGGTCTGTTCGGCTCTATTTTAAGAAGTTATAACCATAGGTTATAATTATATTAAGGTTTAAAGATTATAATATAAGGTATATATTATAAGTGTAACAAATAAATAATATTTGGGGTGATTATGTAATTTCTGAAACTTTGGAGGAATTAAATAAAAACCGACAGCAATATGGTTTTTTTGGTGTTTTATAAATTTTATACTATAGGTTATAAATGATTTAATGATTTAAATATCATAATATATGTTATATAACTATAATGTAACATTATATAATTAATGTTGTGGATTTTGTAATATTGGAGAACAAGAGTGTTGTTCGGTAATAATAAGTATTTTAGAATAAGAATTTATAATATGGTTTATAATGTTATCCCTTATAACATTTATATATAAAGAAATTCATTAAGGAAGAATAATATATTATAAAGGATTACCATTAATAAATGGTCCCATAATATATATATAAATAAATATATTTATGGAGTGAGAAATATAATATGGTTCAATAACCATATAATATCATAATTAAAATGATATAAGATAAGAAGAAAAGAATTATAAACATTAGTGATGGAAATTCTAATGTTATGTTGTACATAGAATAATAAGGAGTAAATAATTCAAAGTATTTTAAATATGGATTATACAACATTACACTTGGAGAAACTAACTGTAGGGAAATAAATACTAAGGTGAGATGTATAATATATGATCAAGATTATACACACAATATAGTGACAAGCTATATAATATACAATGTATATTAAATTACATGCGATAACGAATGTTTAAGTTAAGTATATTAATATTCCACAACGTAACCGTGCATGTAATATAGAGTTTATTAATCCCAAGTTAAACCAAAAACCCGACAAACGTTGTTAGTAAATGACGGGGAATGAATCGGGAGGGATTAGCGACAGTACGGGGTACCGTAGAGTAATGTTGTTATACGTTATACTAATCTGTAGTGTTATACGCATTATTAGACCATTAGAGACGACACGAGGAGCATCGGGTCTAACTGATTCATACTCCACCGTTCTAAAATCAGGGTGAACGGTATGTTGTTACGTGTCCTTGATTGTCTCTGAGGGCTTCCTCAGTTCAGACTTTTGTGAATTCTGTGATAAGATTGAATGTCTGAATGTGTGAATAAATATGCATGAACTGTATATTTAAGCTGCTTATCATTTACTGTTTTTGCGATTACAGTATCGGTTTGTATATATGAACCTATATATAAAACGAACTAGCGGCTATGATGCTATCTTATATGTGTAATATAAGGAACATAGGAAAAACGTTGTAGCATTAGGATAGTAAGATATATATTATCCGAGACTTAAATATGGGGCATTTGCCTTACTAACGCCGCTCTCGTATCTAACACTGGATCCCGAGTTTACACACTCCGGATTGGACTAACGACCTTAGTCTGCTTTGTTAGAAAAGTTGGTAATGCGATGCGATGGTATAGATGAACAAAGCCAGGAGGATGTGGCTCTTGGTGCGCGCTGTGATCACAAAAACGATACTAGGATGTCTGCGTACGGGTCTGCAAGTATCAAGAAATTTCCTGCGAACTAGACCGGTTTGTTGGTGGGAGACTCTACCGCTGGAGTGACTACTGCCGTGGGTGATCCGCCATAATATATGGGTAATTTAGAGACACGTCGTTTTAACGAGACGTTGTCACTAGGTATAACTGAACAATTACAACAGCTTATTAGCTTGTACATTGGCGAACAATATTGGACTTTTATGCCAAGGACGGGAATTGATACTCGTTTATTATTCTCGTTGTTTTTTGCTCATTGGTTATGCTATGTGGAATATATTATGTGTGTTAATGGTTGTGTTTACTGTGTGGTTATTATTGTTAATTGTTTTACAGTTTAAATATTAAAATGGTATTGCATGTAACGAATCTCATGCTCTCAACCAATTAATTGAGAGGTTTGAGGAGGCATGACGGGGCATGTGATAACATACTCAGCAAAGGCTGATTCCATACCACAACCATGTTTATTTTCAGGAGACTAGTTATTTGTCGACGCGGGGCATGACACTTTTTGAAATACCCCAAACCTTGATATGTTGTTTAAATGTTAAACTATGGTATTTGAAGGCTAAAAATGCCTTAGAAACATCAGTGTACAATTTAAACCATAGTAAAAACACAATAAAGTACTATAAACACAGTTGAGCAAAAACATGCTCTAAGCTTGGAGTGAACTTGGTTAGGACCCAATGAGCCTACCAAGACTTATTAATATTCAATTATGATTTAATAAGGCTAATTTAGTCCTTAGGAAACTTTGGTAGACAACTAAACCAAACCAAACATAAATACATACCTTAAGGTCAATATGGGCTAAAATGTGCTCTAAGCTTGGGATAGTCTTGACCTAATGAGTTTACCAAGACCTTATTTATATACTAAGGAACATATTAAACCAATTACTAGAGAAAACCAAGCTTGAAAACAAGGTTAAACACAAAATGTGCTTTAAGGAGTCTTAAAGCACATTTTTGAAAAATTGTCTTGTAAATGAGTTTTGAGTGACTAAATGTCCATCATTACTCTTTAATTAACATGTGTACTACTTAGTATCACATTATGAAGTTTAAATCAATGGGAAATCAAAAATTTCACAACTATGTGCCTTGTTTTGTGAATAGTAACTTAAATAAGCTAGTTTATGACATAAGTCAATGTAAGTAATTTAATTGGTCAATAATGACCAAAACACCCCTAGATAACTAATGGGGGCCGGTTTTTGTAAGGTGAGTCACCACCATGTAAAAAAATCAATTAAAGAAAGGAAGGAAAAGTAAGTAAAAGAAGAAAGTTACTTTATAACATAAATATCTTCCAAAAGCAAACTTAAAACTCATTCTCTCATTCCTCTCTTGTTCCCACCATAGCCAACCCTTCTCCTTCCTCTCTCCATCGGTTTTGCTACAGCAAGTAGCCCTTCTCCATCTTTGAATGCTTGTAACTCCTAGCTCCATGGTCCAAATTCAATTTCAAGACCACCATTCTTCTAGTTGGAGCAAGCTCTACACTTCTATCTTTTCAAATCTTCAAAAGCCTCATTTCGGTGCCATGAAGAATCACCATTGAAGGAGCTTGAGCTCACATTTTTACACCTTGTTGTTCTCCTTAGCTTCAAGGTAAGGAAACTCAAAGAAAAACTCCATTTCCTTCTTGTTTTGATGTTGGCCGAAAATCACCACTTATGGTGCCTTTCTCTTGCTTGGTTCTAGCCCCATTTCAATCATTCAAGGGCTTGGTGGAGTCCTCTCTTGATGCTTATTCAAGCTCTCTTTTGTTTCCAAGGTAAACAACTATCCTAATGTGTTAAGACAATATATAACCTAGGTTTGTAAATGAGTTTACATGAAGCTTGAAACTCATTGGTTTACTTGTGTGTTGATTGAAACTTGACAAGTAACCAAGTCCTCTTGCCGGTTTCCAAACAAGGAAGAACAGAGGTTCAGTAAAATCTTGAAGAAAAGAGGTAATCAAACTATCTCATGTGGTTTAAATGCCTTAGGAAATATGAGCTTAATTGCTTAATAAAATACCTAAGAGCTAATGGTGGATGAGTAAGTAAAATGCTCTCAAGGAGATTATTAAAGGGCATATGTGATGTTGAGTGTATTTTGATAAGCCGTAGACTTATCATATTTTATAAGCTAGATCTGTAATAATATTAGTTAAATTACGGTTAAAATAGGTAGTATTTATGTGTTTTATATGTAAATTGATTTTATATGTTCAGTCTTATGTTTTGTGTGTTTTTCTGTGCAAGGAGAGAAATTCTACATCAGAACCTAAGTATTGCCGGATCTGCAGCCGGATCCCTCATGCACGGCACAGAAGCAAGGTTAAAGGAGTAAGGCCGGGCGTGGTGCCGGGTAGTTTGTCCGGCATTATCAAAGAGTTACGCCTGTTCACCAAAAGATAGCGGTTATTTACCGTTATCTAAATACTCGATGCCGGGTATGGTGCCGGGCATACTTGTCCGGCATAAGTGACTTTTCGCGCCCTGCGGTTACGGCCGTTACAGCCCGCGCACGTTTTCAAATATACATGCCGGATAAAACAGACCCGGCAAGACGTCCGGCACAATACTTTCTGGTGTCTATAAAAGGAGGCCGAATGTTACATTTTTGGCCATCATCTCACATATACTTCTGCACTCTGAAAATCCTCAAAAACGTCTCGAAGTACCGCTGGAGGAAGATCGTGCATCATTTATCAAGAGAAGAAGAAGTTGTCATCGGGTGAAGGCTAAGATCATTTTCCTTTCCCCCTTGATTGTTCTTCTTTTATTCTGAAATAGAGGATGCATTAGAATCCTTAGTGGTACTGATTTGAAGTGTTCTCTTTGTAAACACACAATGTTCATTCAATAAAAGATATAAGTCAACTTGGAATTTTGTGGTTATTGCAATTAGGAATGAAGTTTCTCCTTCTTCCAAGTACTTCAATTCTGACCTTTGTAAGGCAGATAGGTTGAGGAATTCCAAGTGGTTTTGTTATTTGTCTTTTATGGCTTAAGGGATGAAATTCAAGATTTAGAATTAACCACTCCATTCTCCCCTTTTCGGTTCGTTGATTACCTAGATATTGTTAGTTTTCGATAATGATTTGGGAGTACTTAGTTCGGCTTCGAACTGGAAGAGTAATTTGACATTCTGAACATGCCGGATTGAATGCCGGGTACAGATCGTCCGGCACATTCAAGGTATTTGTCTTTGCCGTGTGAAACCTGTCCGGCATGACATCCGGCGCTTTCAGAAGTTGGCTAAATTCTTGGTTTATTCTTTTCTTTGATGATCATTAGTGTTTTTATGACGTTGACCATTCGAATATGGGGCGGATCATTGTAAATATCATTTAGATTAGGTTGTAGGAAGTTGCTTAATTTACACTTATACACTTTTTCCCCTCTTTTACTTATTAATTATAAAGGCTAGGACTAATTTTCTATACAAGTCCCTAGGGTTCGACTTACTTGGTCTTAAAATGCTTCCCTGCTACTTTTGACCGGGTTTTTGTTTGCTACCCGTATAGATTGAGTAGGTTTCTTTCTATTTTTATTTATGCCGTGTGTGATGCCGGGTAAGCGTTACCCGGCACTTTCTTGATTCTTTTCCTATGTTTCTGTTTAAATTCTTGTAAATAAATGTGTAATATAACCTACTAAAATCTTAGTTAGCAAAATGGCGCCGTTGCCGGGGACTTGGAATTAGTCCAAGTCCTAAAATTGGTAATAGCCTTTTTGTTTTCTTCGTTGGTTTTTGTTTTCCAAATGTTGAATATGCCGGACTTAGTGCCGGACGTCTTATACCCGGTTTCATCAGAGGAAGTCTGTGCCGGATATCATACTCCCGGCATTAAGCCCGGCATTTTTACAATTTTGAAAGTTTTTTTCCGACGAATGTTATTTAAATTCTAATTTTGGTTGCAATTTTTTTTTTTTTACCTGCCGTGTCGGATGCCGGGTGTTTATGATCCGGCGAATTCGGAGGAAGTCCGATGCCGGACACATTCTATCCGGCACTCTACCCGGCCGTGTTTTTTTTTGCATTTATTTTTTTTCTTTTCCTCCTTCCATATTTATGATATTCCTTCCTCTTATAATGTTCTCATCCTTTGTCTAACTTTGTACTCAGGATGTCTAATAACATATGGGTGGCAAAGTTTCAAAGCGAGGAGTCCGATCTCTTCCATTTTCTGCATATATATGTGGTTAATGAACTCTACCCCCGTACAGGGGTAGAAATATTCATCAAGAGGAAGAAGTTGAGACCCGCCCTTGCCTATCACCGCCTTAGGACTACTGCCCGCATGAGTGTTATGCCCGTGGATGAACTGAGGCGAAGATACCCTCATATGGGTATCTTCACCAATAGGATTCACCAAAGGCCTCCCTCATATGCGATATTCACTAGTAGAATTAGGCGTACTAGGTTTAGGGTTATCTACTAGTTGTAAACTTTAGTATTTTCTATATGTTTCGTTATAGTTTATTGTATCTTCTATGCTTTATGTAATGACAATGACATGTCTACTTAATAGAAGCATATATTAATGATTATTTGTTCTTTTCATATTACCTAAAAAAAAATTTATTTTATTTTCTTTTCATCTTTTAGGTACTTGTTCTCCTAAGTGCAACCCAGAAGTAGAAGGACATTCCATCACCTACAAAGACAGAAAAGAAAGCACCATACCATGGCTGACATACCGACCGTCAGGAACATTAACCGACCTTCCAACCAAGGTCAACAACCTGCCATAAACCTTCCCGCTCTTTCCCAAGCAGATTATGAGGAATGGCAGAAATTAAAGCCTTACCATCAAATCCGTTGTGTGAAAGAGTTAGGAATGTTCGATGGAACTAATCCTGATGAAGCCTTACTCCACATTACAAAGTTCCTCCAGCACGTAAATAGCCTTACTTCCAAAGATACAGTTCTCGAATACGCTAGACTTTCCCTATTTCCTCATAGCCTCACAGGGAAGGCAAGTAAGTGGTACCATAGCATAACCCCACAAACTATTCACACATGGGATGACATGGCCACTAAATTCCATGACAAATTCTTACCCCCAAGCCGAACCTTAGAGATGATTGCTGAAATTTATAACTTCAGGCAACCAGGCTCAGAGAACATCGGCGAAACGTGGGATAGATTCAAAGGTTGCTTCTGACTTGCCCCCACCATGGTCTCACCAAGGAACAACTCTCCCAATTATTCTATAAAGGATTGGTGAACCAATGTAAGACCATGGTACTTTCTTCCCTTGGTGCTGATATCCTGAAGAAACCCGGAGAGCAGTTCCTTAATGGAATTGAATCCCTTTGTGAAGAAATAAGGGATTGGGCTACCGGTGGTTCCAGAGAGCACCCCAGGTCTATACAAGTAGGAGGAAGCGACAGCAAGATCGAGCAATTGTTGAAGAGTCATGAACAATTAATGGAAAGTAACGCCAGCAATCCACTAAAGTTAGTGCCTTGCAGAAAGTGGTGGAGCAATTGGCTATAAGCTCTCTTCCCCAGCATGCAAAGGTGGTAAATACACGACAACCTCAGGTATCGCATTCCTCTGTGTTTCCTCTACCTTCTGATGTGTTTTGTACACAGTGTGGAGGACCACACGATTTCGAACAGTGCCCTGAGTTGCAGGAATTAAAGGCATCTGAGGAAGTGAATTATGTCAACAACAACCAAGGTTTTAGGCAACCTTGGCAGAGTAATACTCAGACTTCTCCAAACTCCCAGAATCACCCCAGATTTCAAGGAAATCAAAGGAAATTCCAGCAGCCAGCATATGGTGGTAGACCACCCCAACATTCAACCAATCATAAAGCCGAGATGGCCGAGATGCGTGACTTAATGAAGGCCCTGGTGAATAAATCACAAGATACACATGAAGATATTGCGGCCCTTCGTAAGGATCAGAAGTCACTGCACTCTCAGATTCAGCAAATACTTACCCTACAGAGGCCATCCGGCCAATTACCTTCACAAACCCAGACGAACCCAAGAGAGCATGCAAAAACTGTTACCCATGGAAGTAACGATTTAAGTGCAGTCACTCTCAGAAGCGGAAGAGAGATAGGTAAGGACCAAAGAAAAGAAAAAGAAAAGCAATGTGATCCTACTAACGTGGAAGAAATCTCTCCAGAGGAACAACCTCAGGAGACACAGGCTCCTATCCCTTCCTCTCCCTCTTCTACTTCTTTTCCCCCAAATAAAGATCAAATTTCTAATGAAAAACTGCCATTTCCAAATAGGCTTAAGAAAAAGCATTTAGACGAGCAGTTTAAGAAATTTTTAAGTATCTTTAAGCGTTTAAGTATTGATATCCCTCTGATTGACGCATTGAAGCAAATGCCCACCTATGCCAAGTTCCTGAAGGAATTAATCAACAATAAAAGACAAATGGAGGACGTAGAGATGATCAGTTTGACCGAGGAGTGCTCCGCAGCATTGACACGAGCATTACCACCCAAGCAGAAAGACCCGGACTACCAATTGTACCATGTTATATTGGAGATATTGATTGCGGTCATGGTCTGTGTGACCTCGGTGCTAGCATCAATATCATGCCATACTCAATTTTCACCAGGATTCATGGCAGTCAATTGAAGCCGGTATCCTTTTCCCTACAGTTGGCTGATAGATCTTCAATCAAACCAATGGGACTGGTGGAAAATTTGGTAGTTGGAGTTGACAATTTCATCTTTCCGGCCGACTTCGTAGTTCTCGACATTGACGAAGATACCGAAGTCCCTTTAATCCTGGGAAGACCTTTCCTAAGTACCGCACGCGCAATCATCGATGTGAATGATGGCAAGGTCACCTTCCGATTCGAAGATGAAAAGATTGAGTTCAATATGGCTCAAATGGTAAGGAAGAGTGTCGCTGCCCATACTATCTGTTGTGTGGGACTTTCAGCAGATGGTGGAGAGGACGATTGCACAGTTGATGAAGAATATTTCTCTTTACCTTCCATTGAACCGCATGATTTGGAGGCTCTTGACCAAGTCTTGATTTCATCTATTGAAGAGTCCCCAATCAAGGAGATCAATAATGCCATTGTTCAACTGAACAAAGGCATCAAGCTGGATCCTAACCGCAGACCATCACTAATCAGTCTAGACCGCGCCTCAAAAAGCTGTTCCCTCCGTCGAGCAGCCACCAGAGGTAAAATTAAAGGAACTTCCTTCTAATCTAAAGTACGCCTTCCTTTCAGGTACGAATTCTCTTCCTGTAATTATTTCCTCGCTTCTTTCTTCTGAGCAAGAAGCCAAACTGTTAGAAGTCTTAGGAAAGCATAAGAGAGCAATAGGTTGGTGTCTGGCAGATTTAAAGGGTATTGATCCTAGTTTTTGCACCCACCGTATATGTATGGAGGATAATCATAAACCATTGAGGCAAGCCCAAAGGAGGTTGAATCCCAACCTAAAAGAAGTTGTCAAAAATGAGGTCTTAAAATTATTGGACGCTGGTATTATATACCCCATTTCTGACAGCCCTTGGGTTAGCCCAGTGCAGGTGGTACCTAAGAAGGGTGGGATAGAAGCAGTCCCTAATGAAAAAGGGGAGTTGATCCCCCAAAGAAAAACTACGGGATGGCGCATGTGCATTGATTATAGAAAGTTAAATTCCGCCACCCGAAAGGATCACTTCCCTTTGCCCTTTATAGATCAAATGTTGGAAAGGCTTGCAGGTCAAGAATTTTATTGTTTTCTAGACGGGTATTCGGGCTATTTTCAAATCCCGATTGCACCTGAGGACCAGGAGAAGACCACCTTCACTTGTCCTTACGGTACCTTTGCATATACTCGAATGCCTTTTGGACTTTGTAATGCACCTGCTACTTTTCAACGTTGCATGCAGGCAATTTTTGCTGATTTTATCGAGAAAAGTATCGAAGTCTTCATGGACGATTTCAGTGTATATGGCCCTAACTTTGATGAATGTTTGCAGCAACTAGATCTAATCTTAGCCAGGTGTGAAGAAACCAACCTGGTGCTGAGTTGGGAAAAATGCCACTTTATGGTACGGGAGGGCATTGTGTTGGGCCATCGAGTTTCCAAAGCAGGTATTGAAGTAGACCAGGCCAAGGTCGAGGTCATCAAAAAGCTCCCTCCTCCTACCACAGTTAAAGAAGTAAGAGCATTCTTGGGTCATGCTGGTTTCTATCGAAGGTTTATCGCTGATTTCTCGAAGATTGCGAAACCGTTAAGTGATCTGTTGGCCAAGGATACAAGATTCAACTTTACAGAGGAATGTCTTGAGGCTTTTGAGATCATAAAAGAGAAGCTTGTCTCAGCCCCTGTGGTCGTTGCACCTGATTGGTCTCTCCCCTTTGAGATCATGTGTGATGCAAGTGATTACGCTGTAGGGGCCGCGCTATGCCAAAAGAAGGATAAGGTATTACGTATTATAACTTACGCAAGTAAGACTCTAGTGGATGCCCAAAAAAATTACACAACTACAGAGAAAGAGCTTCTTGCTGTTGTCTTCGCCCTCGATAAGTTCCGTTCTTATCTATGGGGAAGTGAAGTTATAGTACACACGGATCATTCTGCCCTAAAGTACCTATTCACTAAAGCAGAGACCAAGCCAAGATTGCTGCGTTGGATCTTACTCTTACAAGAATTTGATGTGTTAGTCGTGGACAAGAAGGGAAGCCACAACGGGGTAGCTGATCATCTTTCTCGCATAGACAAGCCATATGATGGGGTTCCCATTAGGGAATATTTTCCAGACGAGACAGTGCTCAGTATCGGGCAGATCGAGGACTTATCAGAGAAGAACGTATCCGTCAACTGGGTTGAATTGTTCGATGCATTGAGTGCCAGCGCTGACGAACCATGGTATGCCGACATTGCCAATTACTTAGCCTCCGGGATAATGCCTCATGATCTTTCCCCCCAACAGAAGAAGAGATTTCTCTCTCAGATCAAGCACTTCTTCTGGGATGACCCTTACCTTTTTAAGGTATGTGCTGATGGGGTCATCCGTAGGTGTATTCCTGAGAGTGAGGTCACTCCAGTTCTACGTTTTTGTCACAAAGGGAGGCAGGAGGACATCATGGTTCTACTCGGACTGCAGCAAAAGTTCTCGAATCAGGTTTATTCTGGCCCACACTGCATAAGGATGCATATCAGTTTGTTTCACGGTGTGATAGTTGTCAAAGGATGGGCAATATCTCTCGACGTCATGAGATGCCTTTGAACAACATTTTGGAAGTCGAGCTATTTGATGTATGGGGAATTGACTTTATGGGTCCCTTTCCCCCATCTCAAGGACATCAATACATTTTAGTCGCTGTGGACTATGTATCCAAATGGGTCGAAGCAATCTCATGCCCCTCTGCAGACGCCAAGACAGTTCTTAAATTTCTTAAGAAAAACATTTTCACAAGATTTGGCGTGCCTAGGGCAATCATATCGGATGGCGGTTCCCACTTCTGTAACCGTCCGTTTGATGCCCTTTTGCATAAATATGGAGTACATCACAAGGTCGCGCTCCCTTATCATCCACAATGTAATGGACAAGCTGAAGTCTCCAACCGTGAGCTTAAGTGGATCCTTCAGAAAACAGTCAGCTCTTCCCGGCGAGATTGGTCTATGAAGCTT
>JAIOTZ010002450.1:0-17434 GCA_023374045.1 Limonium bicolor
CTTAGGGACTAGAATAAATCAAGTCCCCGGCAACGGCGCCATTTTGCAGACAGGAAAATGAGTGGTTGGAACTGGTGTATTTTAAACAATTGAGAAAGAAATTAATAACTCAAATATCCGTTGGGCTACAAACAAAACCCGGTCGCAGTAGTATAGTAAGACAGAAGCGGCCGGGGTCAAACCGTGGGACTTATAGCGAAATAATATAGTACCTAAGCTTGTCACAAAAAGGGGGGATAATTGACTTGTTTTTGTAAAGTAAAACACAGATAAAATTAACTGAGTGGAAGATAAATTAAACGGGACTCCGGGTTCAGGTTTATATAATCTGATTAATTATGTTATCTCTACCAGTTAATTATAATAGTTTGGCAAAATTCCTGTTATTATCTTAAAGACTAAATCCTAGACTCGAAAGACTCGTTTACCAGAAAATGCTCGATCTAATCTAGATTTGAGCAAAACACATGTAAACGGATTAAGTGCGAGGAATTATATTTTGCATCTGAAATTACTAACTTATTTTATCAAAATAAGTTTTCCACAGATTTATCGATTAATTAACCTGTCTATTTATCACTGACTCTGATCAAAATAGACTTTGTAAAGCATTTTAATAAATTCATGAAATGTATTAAAAAGGCGAGAGATAAGCTTTAATCGTAACAAACTGTATTTAATTAAACCGGTAAAAATATAGATTACATAATTATACAAACTATAATTACACCTTCACCCGGAGTAAATCCTCTTAGCCCAACATAATTAAAAAGACAGAATAAGAAGTAAAAGAAATCATCTGGGAAAGATAATTAATTCAGCTCCTTATGACTGCTAATATTTGGACAGAGGTTGGACAGAACAACGGTATGGAAATGGAATGTTTTATGGGATGAGGTGATGTGGATTTATGTGGACATTATGTAGGTGAGATGTATGATTTTTGGAGAAATGGTGATTTTGTGGAGGAAAAATGGCATTAGTTTGGGGGTGGAATGAGATATTATTAATGGAGGGTTATAGGTTATTTATAGTGAAAATGGGGTAAAAGAGAGGGGGTGTCGGTGTGAATTGATAAAATATATTTATCAATTCCACTGTCGACATGCCCTGTACGCTGTCCAGATTAACGCGTCCGAACCAGTGTCCGGACCAGCCTGGTTCGGACATGTCGTTTTGTACGGGGCGCTCCGCGTGTTGCGTCCGGACCAGCTCATCCGGACACTGGTCCGGACGGGAATTCAATTGCCTCTAAAATATTCGTTTCAGCTCTGATTTAATCCCCGTTTGTTGCGTTGTAATCCTCATGAGTAAATCTACTTAATTACATGGATTTTTCCTACATTGAACATATAAAATGCATTAGTTTATATCAAAACATAAATCTTAGGAAAAAACGCATAATAAGTAGGAAACATGTGCTTCAGATATTGCAATTCATAAGGTATTTAACCCTAAAAGTCTATATGTTTTGCACTTATCACGTGGGTGTAATCCCTTTTAAGGGGGGTAGAGCGAAAACCGCTTAATGTAAGTTTCATGAATAAAACACATAAACTATAATGTGCATAGCACAAATGAGAATCAAATTGATGATGGGTACTTATGTTAAATAAACATACGTATTCATTCATATAGTAATTGTGGTAATTAGGCACGAGAGATGCAAATACAATAGGATGAATATAACCATCTTGTAACCCCAGTGTAAGAGTATTAGTAAAGAAGAGTAGAGAAACTTCTGAGGAATGATAATCCCCATAGTGTATGTCTATTTGAAGTTAGACATGGCATTATGATGCACGAGTCGGTATAAAACCAATGTAGAACCTAGAAGATGTTTTGAACTGATTGAGAATGAGTAGTGAACAGAGCTCCACAAGTATTGTATCCTGCAAGAAATAGTACGAATTGATTGAGAGTAGTAGATGAATGGAGACCATGAGTAGTGTATTCCTAGGTAAGTTATTGGAAGCAAATTGAGGAAGACTGGATTCTGTAAGTATCCTATTCCTTAGCTAGAATATTTTAGATAATGGAGAGTAATGGGTGAAAGTAGCGAAGGTCGATGAAATAAGGTCGTAGGCATTGAATCTCGAAGTAAAGTATTTGGAAGTGGAGTGAGGATGATTGATGGACTGAATTCCATCCTTTGGAGATGTGTGAATTTGTAATTATGACTAGGAAGAGTAAAAAAGATAGAAAATTGAAGTAACTGAATTATTTGGTTGTTTGAAACTGATGTGGGAAGTCGAACTTGATCCTGATCAGATCAAGGGAAACCGAACACAAATTGGGGTGGAAAGATAGTTCAACACTGATGCTGATCACATCAGGGTCGAATGATTGTTGAAGCTCCCTCAAGTGGTCATAAAAATCACACTTAGGACAGAAGTAATGAATATAAATTGGAATTTGGAGTTGTGTGTTTTAGAAAAATTTCTAATTAGTAGTTGTGGAAGAATTACCCTTAGACTGAAGAATGAGAATTGTTGGAAGCTTATACCGGAGAACGATAGTAGTATATCATATTGTATTATTCCAAGGGCAGCAGGACATAGAGGAGTCCTGTGTCTAGATGACCAGAGTGCCTGCGGGATTGTAATGTGTATTGCATTGCTTTGGGGATAGCTTTGCACTGTATGTATAAACTTTGTAATGTGGAACCAGATGGTTGGTAGTAATGCGGATCGGAGTGATTGTAGTATACTTGCATGGTATGGTATGTAGAAACCTTGAGTAACGGATTTGGGAATTGTAAGGAGGAGGATGTATGACTTTGGCATTAGACATGTATGAATGGGTAAGTATAGTAATCCTATAACCTTGAACAACTTTGAGGACAAAGTTTCTTAAGGGGGGTAGATTGAAATACCCCGAACTTAAATATAGTGATTAAAATAATTCTAATATGTATTTATGGGCCTAATAGTGTCTAAGTAATTTTGGTAAGAAAAAATAAATCCAAAAGAAATGGAGAAACACCTAAAAAGCGAAAAACGCTAATAAGCGTTAAATAACCATAGGAGGTACGAGACCTCGGTTAGAGTATTATATGGATTCTAAAGGCTTATTCATGCCTAATTAGTGTACTGGAACGACTCCCGAAGAAAACGGATCCAAATAATGTATTAAAATGCTAATAGAGCTTTAGCGCATATTTTTCGAGAAAACCCGAAAACGTGACTTTGAGTGGTCAAACGAACCCGTAAAAATTATAGTTCATTAAATAACTATAAAATAAGCATTAATGGAAGCTTAATAAGCAATAAAATTAAGGAAACGTGAAAATTCTGGAAAACGGGCCCGGTTAGTGAATAATACCAAAACCGGGTAAATTATCGAGCGTTTTCTGTAAAAGACGAAAAACGCTCCAACTAGTATAATGTGGGGGCCGGTTTTTAGGAATTAATTAACCCCTCTCACACACTCACACAACTAACTAATAAATAAATCAAAAAGCAAAAAGCAAAAAAAAGTACAAAAGTGAAGGGGGTATTCTCTCGCCTCTCATTTCCCTCATCTCTCTCCTTCCTTCCTTCTCCCCCACCAATTTCTCTCTCTTCCTCCTCCCTATGCTGGCGATTTGGAAGCTCCACCAACCATCCATGGCTACCTCACTTCTCCTCCATGCTCTAGCCTCATGTGAGCTCCAAATGCAAAAATAAATATATATTCTTGCTCCCCTCATCATTCTCTACCATTCTCTCTTTTCCAAATCCAAAAATGGGGAAGTTCTTCTCCATGGGTTTTCCCCATTCAAAGAGGAAATGGTACCAAAGTAAAGCTTGGAGTCTCCTCTCTCCATTAAGGTAAAAATCTACATGAAAAACTCAAAATTTCTCCATCTTCCTTTGTAGTCGATTTTTACCCCTTTATAATGCTCTATTTTCTCTCTCTCTTTTGAGCATAATTCCAACCTTGCAATGGTGGTGGGATCACCTCCTTGAACCAAGGGCTAAAAACCCCTCTTGGAAGTTCCTAAAGGTAAACCCTAACTTATGATAATTTAAACCTTCATTAGATTAGTGTTATTCTAAAAGGATTAGAAGTTTAATTAAATCCTTTTTGTGTAATTTGGGTGAGCGAATTCTGTCCGGCTAGAATGTGGCTTGTGAGTTGTAAGTATGAGGACATTGTTGTCGAGCTGAGACTAAACTTATTGCCTTGAACTTGTCCGGGCGAGCTACTAACTTGTGAGCTGTTCGGGTGTGTTAGCTGGACACATACCCGGACAATTGTAGCTAAACAACTCTGGATTCCAGCCTTTGACACATGTCAGGACACAACTTGTGCAGGGCCTAGATGCTTCGTTATAGCTCCGATTTGAGATTCGTTTGTGCCCACACGTTGCTCTTTTTGTCCACTTTTATCGTAGCTAGGTTATTCCTTATATTTAAGCATCAAATGTGTTAGAACACCAATAAGTACATAACTAGAGGAAACCTAACTAAAGTGAAGAAAAGAACATGATAAGTGTTGATAAAATACATGAAATACACCCCTAAAACATGCTATTTATTCACTTATCATTAACTTCCTCGCTTATATAAGGTGAATATGTATATTTTAGTTTTTGTTTGTTTGTTTATATATTACTTAATCGTGGTTTACCAAACAACTAACTAGTCTAAAAAAATACAAAACTGATAACAAAATTGAAGCGGACTGTTTTTTAAGATCAACCATTTGTTGAAGAACATATATATTTGATTCAATCAGGTTTTGGTTCAATTCACGGTTTTAGAATTTTTTGGCAATCCTAAGTGTAACGTCTATGTTGGTATTTGTGCAGGTTGGTTGGCTTCTAATTCGGGTCACACCAGTTAGTTTACAATGAATTGTTGTTAACATCAAAATTTCCACATCGAAGCAATACATAATTCTCAATATAAAAATAAAAATAGAGTGTAAACTGATTTCCATGGTTCAAACATAATAACAAATAGAGGCAAAACAAAAAATCTGTATGTAAAAGTTCTTCATGAACTTAAATTATCCCCGTAGACACCCACCAAAGCTAGGGGTGTCACGGTAAGGGTAGCCGCATATGCGGTTAACTGTATACCGGTTAACCAGGTAATACAGTTATTAAAAATTTGATATTGTTATCATTTCATTTACATCGGTTAACCGCATTCAGTTTAATCATTTAGAGCGGTACGGTAATTCAGGTTAACCGAAACCGGGTGTTGATTTTTTTATGTAAATAACCTTGTGTAATGGTAACAAGCTATATAAAAGTGAGTAAATAAAAACAATAAAAAAAACTAGAAAACACCAAGCATTTCATATCATGTGCAAACATTAGTTTATATACGTAGCATAACACAAATATTGAATCCACCATTATACAATTCTCAATCATCTAATAAATTCATTATATAATATATATAAACTACATATTTATAATCGCAATGACAAGAAACAATCCAATAATATAAGACAAAATCAATTCACGTAGATTCGAATAACATAATTTACAAGCTGCTTTATCATCTAAGTGATAGCAAAATACATCTTAAAAGATTTAACAAAACATAATTACAATATACACTATCTACAATGCTTACATTGCCTTCAATGCACATAATATATTACGTCATAGGTAAGGAGTGTTTTTTTTTTTTAATTCTAGATTATCTTGGTTCAAATTATCAAAATATAACTGAAAGGATATACAAAAGACTAGCACATAACAAATATGAAAATATCAAAAACCAAAATTGAAGATATATGTATATATAAATATATAGTTATATATAACCGGTTGACCGCGGTTAACCATGGTATAAAAGTTGTCTATCGTTACATAAACCGCATATGTTTAATTATAACAGTACGGTTAAACTATACCGCCAAGATGGTACAGTTAACCGATTAGACAGTACAGTGTAAATAAATTTCGATACGATACCACGATAAAGTGTTTTTTTGCACCCCTAACGAAAGCAGCCTGTACAAATCCGGTTTCCATCCGTCTTATCTGTGTCCAGCAGCAATGCGTTCATCATTCTGAAAGTTGTGTCTTGGCACCTACTACCTCCGTCCCGTCATAAGTGTCCTGTTTGCTTTTGGCACATTTTTCAACATCAATATTAACATATAAGGTAAAATAATTTTATAAAACTAAAATTTGTATTATATAGTTTATCAGTAAGGAATCATATGCAAAACTAAATTTCAAAATTAATTATCTTATATGTAAAATTGAAGTCAAACGACATGTCCAAATAGTAAATAGGACGGTCAAGGTGGGACGGAGGGAGTATCAATTAAAATTTAGGCCCCATGTCATATGACATCATACAACAGTGAGATCTAGGTCTAGCCGTGTACTCCCCGTTCGAAATCGGGCGATAAGTTTTTAATGTGTCATGTTTTTATGGAGAATACACAAGCGACTTTTCCTCCACGAAAGATGCGGGCCTTAATAATTTGTCCATAACCCACGATTTGCCTGTATCGAACGGCACAGGAACTTTACGCACAATCGGTTCTTCATTGAATGCAGCCGTAATTTAAAACTCTTTTTATTTTTGTTTATAGATTTTTTAATCTTCTTTTTAAAATATTACAGTTTTAAACAAATGATATTAATATATTATATAATAGTTTCTTGGTTACATTCAAATATAATGGTAGATGCTACATATATATATATACATTTATTCTATAAAAACTATACAGTTAAAATTTAAAAATATACGGAGTTATATATTAAAATATGATATTACTGAAATTCTACTAGATATACATACTAACTTTTTAAACTGTACGATAAACTTATAAAACATGTACTTTTACACTACACAAATTGTATAATTTTAAACCTAGTCAAATATAACTACATATGGTTATAACCAATAATGATTGTTAACATATTGTCAAGTTTTTTCAAACTTTTATAAATACAAAACACCGAGACAATTGCATACTCGCAGCATATTCGAAGACGTGGGGCTGTCCATATCCAACCGTATACGGTTCACACACGTACTTGATTCGGTTGTCTTTTTATTACATTAATTTTAAATAATCGTAAATTTTGAAATATAAATTTAAAATAAAAAAATTGCACTATTATTTATCTAAAATCAAACTCTTCAAAATAACAACAGTCATGGATATGTTTTGACAATATTTTTTAGGGAAAATTACATACCCCACTCATGACGTTTGACGAAATTTCACAATTCATCTACGTGGTTTTACAAATTAATTTCCCCACCCATGTGGTTTCCCCTGTTTTACATCCAGCAACTTTTCTAAATTTTGTTCAATTCAAAAGATGCTTAAACGTTGTCCGAAGTTGATGAAATTTTACATAGACGATGCTAAAGTGTTATATTTTGGTTTAATGAGAAATCTAAAGTTTTTAAACTTAAATGTGACATGTGGGACCCAATGAACATGTCACATGTTTCATTGGGTCTCACGGGACACATTTAAGCTTAAAAAACTTCAGATTTGACATAAGATCAAAGTATATCACTTTAGCATCATCCATGTAAAGTTTCATCAATTTTGGACGATGTTTAAGCATCCTTTGAATCAAACCAAAAATAAAAAAGTTACTGGATGTAAAACGGGGGAAACCAAATGGGTGGGGAAAGTAATTTTTGAAACCACGTGGATGGAATGTGAAATTTCACCAAACGTCATGGGTGGGACATGTAATTTTCCCTATTTTTTATTCATTTATTTTTATATATTTATGATGAATTTATTAACTAACAAGTGTCGCATTAGATAACAAATTTCTGTTATGCCACACTATCGATCTACTGATGATATGATTCATTAAAATTAGTATTATGAATTTATGATTGATTAAAATTGATATTATGATTCATTAACTAACATGCGGTGAATTAGATAACAACTTCAGAACTAATAACATATTATTATTGTTTTGTGATGTATTGTTATTGTTTTGTGATGTATTGTTATTGTTTTGTTGTATATTATTATTGTTTGTATGATGTATTTAAGCCTTACATGGTGAATCATATATTATCCGGACATCGCAATATGATGATACACTAAATTGATGATTTGGTTCATTAAAATTAGTATTATGATGTATTAAATTTGATATTATGATTTATTAACTAATAAGTGGTGAATTAGATACTAAATTTCAAAACTAATAATGGATCATTATTATTTTGTAGTGTATTATTATTAGTATTTATATTATTGTGATTTCAATGACATTGTGTACTCTGCTATTGTTATCCTATGTTGTTGTATTGTGCCATGGTGGAAGATGCTCCATGCATGAGAACCAGCCGATGGTTATAATGCTACCTTATAGTATATTGATAAAAAAATCATTATTATTTTGTAGTGTATTATTATTGTTGTATGGTGTATTTTAAAATGTATATAGTGAATCTGTAACACCCCTATAATAATAAAACAACAGCGGAAAATAAACTAAAGGTGCTACAGACCATCGGGCTCCAAACACCCGGTACCAACCTCACCAATTACCACCATTACAATTAACTAAGTTACGGTCTGAACTTCGAGAAAACTTAACATAAACATAACAATAATAAAACACATTCACTCTCCATAAACTTAATCCTATCCCGATCACTCATGCTCGTCGTGGCCACCTGTAAATCAATTTGTACCTGTAAGATGAAACCAAGCAGCCCACCCCGAGAGGGTGAGTCAGTTCCCTGGAATGGAACTGGTACAATTCTCCAAAACAAACTTATAAAACATAACTCTTCAAAATAAACAGTAACATGAAAACAAACTCTTAAAAGTAAAACAGAGATAAAGCACTTCAAACAATCAAGTTAAAGAGAAAAGAAAACAAGAAAAGATAGAGATAGAGAACTTCCAAACCAAGTCGTCCACTTAAGTAGTCACACCACATAGTAGTAAGCATCCATTGTTGATGTTAGAACCAATTCTGGTTAAGAAGAGAAAGATTAAGTAGTCACAAAGGACTAGGAGTGACATTAATATCCATAACCCGTGGTAGACAGTTCATGTCTCCACCATTTCAGAAGATGATTCCATAGACAAATACTCAAGAGTGGAATAAACCAATTGGGAGAGATGGCCCCCACCGCCAGTCAGTTGTCACAAGGACGAGGTAAACAGACCTCCGCTGTCAGTTGTCCATATGGACGAGGTATAGCAGACCTCCGCTGCCACCGACCCGTTCTCAGTCATCGGTGAAAGTGTGTGCACCACTTAATAGAAATAATCCATACTCAATACCAAGAAAACACTTTCCCCATATTCCCATTAGATTTTTAACTGCACGAGAGCAATACCAAAACACTCAGTCCTACAGAGTGCAGAGGCGTAAACTGAAATACCCCTAACCTTTAAAACTTAATTAAATGACCTACTAATGATCTAAGATGGTTAATAAACATCTAAATATTATTGGGGAACAATCTAAAAGATCTCAACAAGGCAAAACACGCCTTAAGATCGGTAAAGCCAAAAATGTGCTTTAAGACACCATAAAGATTGTATGACCTCAAATAGGATCCAAAGTGGATTCCTAAGTATTATAATGAAGTAAGGAACACAACAAAACTATTATCAAAGAAAGCTAAGCTCAGAAGCACCTGCAACACAAAATGTGCACTAAAATACCTTAAAGCACGTTTTGTGAGATTGCCTTCTAAATTGGGTTTTAATGGGCTTAAAGGTTATAATTACCTTTAAATATGATATTTTATCATATTATATCATATTAGGAATTTAATTCCAGAAATTTACGAATTTTTACAAATTTAATATTAAAATATTAATAAAACCCTAAAGTGGGGCCGTTCAAGTCAATATTGACCAAGTATGGTCAATGGTCAATTAATTGACCCAATTGACCAAGGAATTCGACAGGAAAGGAGGAGAGGAGACAGCTCACAATTGTTAGACAAATTAGCTACCTAATACCAAATTTGCAATAGTAAAAGTACTTTTATTACTTTCCATTTCAATTAAGCCTTTCCAATCATTTTCTTCACTCACCTTGCTTCCCAGCCGATTCCAGCAGCCCCCCACCTCTCTTTGCTTCTCCATTTTCGTGGTAACTCAGCCAAACTCAGAGGAGAACAGCAATCACCATGGTAAGCTTATTAAGCTCTTAAATGTTCATTTTCTTCACAATTTCTTCCTCTTTCCATGGAGCAAAGCATCAACCACTTCCATCAATGTTCTTAGGTGTTATGGAGGTTAAATGGAGGGTGTATATCGGCATTAATAAGGGAAGAAGGTGGAGAAAGCTAATCTTGTTCTTAAGGTATAAAAATGTGCTCTAAGCACATATCTTTTGATTCCCTTCAAATTCGGCTGTGAAACTTTGTTTCTAAGCTTATAATCTTCATTTTAACATACTTATCCAGTTGGTACTTCAATAGCTTCGAAGTATAACCAGATCCAAGCCAAAAACACCATTTTAGGCATTTTAAACAAGGTAAAGATTGGCTACCTTCTAATCTGAGTTATACCAGTTTAAAGCTTGGTTTTAGTAGCTCTTTTAATACTCTTTGCCTACTGTAAATACAGGCCGAGATTAACCTTGTATACCTTGGTGTTCTAAGGTAAATTTTACCTTAAAAATTGACATTAAACACTTCTTATGGTTAGATCTTGCTTGAAGACTAATCATGCCTTAATTGCTGTTTTAAAACATGTAAACTAAGCTGTGGAAAATAGATCTCCATACAGCCGTGGCCAACAAGGCACATACTAGGCAAAAACAAGGTATAAATCACTTAAACCTTCACTTGGTATTAATATGTGCTTATACATATTTATATAAATTGTGCCGTGAGTGAACAAGTATTTAAGGTCTTATTTTGACCTTAGGTGATTAAGGAATGGTTTAGTAAATTTTATAACAAATTAATTAGCATAATTGTCAAATTTAAGACATTATGTGGAAAATTGGTAAATAAAGAAAACATATGTGTAAGGGCCGAGAGTTTAAGGCTTTTATGGACATTTATGTGTAATTTATTTTATAAGCCAATTTGTAATAAGGCCATGTACTTTAGGCCATTTTATTTATGCATTTATAAGCTTTAATTAAGTTTAGGTGCTAAATATGCATTACCGCATATTATTGGGGTTATAGTGTAATTAAATTAAAATTTGGGGGCTATAAAAGGATATAGCCGAAAATTGGAGATTTAAAGGAGTTATATAAAATTATAAGATTATATAAAGTTTTGGGGTCAAATGGTAATTTATGAAAGTTATGGGTGTAAACCGTAATATAGAAATTAATGGTCAAGGAAATATTAAGGTGGTCAACCTTGACCATATGGTAGGTTTTGACCAAATTAAATAAGTTAGATAACTTATTTAAGGTTTATAACAAGTTATGAATTTAATTGTAACAATTTTATAACATATGTGGGTGAATATGTTATTACCGAAAATAAAGGGTGTAAAATGGTATTATAAACACCCATGGGCTATTAGGAATTTATTGAGTTGATTTTGGAATTAGAATGAACTATAAGTATAATATATAGTTATTATATCATTATGACACTTTGAAATAAAAGATGTGGTGGAATGGTAATAACCGACTATATATGGTTAGTAAGGGTAATTATAACCCTTTGGTGAAATTTGGTGATTTTTAGAATTATATAAGAGTATCTAATGAGATATGTGTATAATATATGGTTTTAATGTTATTATCAAACTATATGTTATAAATTGGGCCAAATGACAATTATAGAATAATATTGGGTCTGTTCGGAATTTACAAAAATATAACCATAGGTTATACCATTTTATAAGTTAAAATGTTATATTTATGAGATATAACATGGTATAAATAATGGGGTGAATTTGTAAATAAAGGAGAGTATGGTATATGAAAAGAATATGGTTTTTATAAGGTGCCCATGCGGCAATAATAAATAGTTTTGCATAAAAACTATATGTTATAAATTAAAGGGAATAAAAATATCATAATATATGATTAGTACATGGCATAACATTACATAATGTTATGTGGTCAAAATGGAATTTAAATAAATTCAAGGGCTGTACCGAAATATTAGAGGTTGGAAAATGAATCCTAGACTAAGTCTATAATGTTATAAATGTTATAACAATTATTTGTTTAGATGGAATTAATAAAAGTAAGAATAATCACATTAAGTAATGTGACAAACTATAAATAAATAGGATTCATAAACCAAGGAATTTGTTAATTAAACCTTGGGAGTTGTTAAGATACAACATAAAATGTACATAATATTAGGATAATAATCTTAATATAAGTTGTACAATATAGTACAACTAAAGGGAAAAGGCATCTAGTAAAAGATGATAAAAATGTAACATATAATACAAGAATTTATAACTCATGGAATTACCTTGTGGTAAATATATATACACGTACCAGAAAAATGTATATAAGAATGAATATATACTTTGGTTAGAAAACCATGTAAAATGGGTGGTGGAAAAACAAACCTTAGGAAAAATAAATACTAAGGTGAGATGTATGATAAATGATTAAGATTATACATGCAATATAGTGACAAGCTATACAATGTACAAATGTGTATTAAATTACATGTGGTAACAAACGTTTAAAGTTAAGTATATTAATATACTCGACGTAACCACGCATGAAATATGACATTGTTCCAAATCCCGAGTTAAACCGAAAACCCGACAAACGTTATCAGTTAGTAATGGGGAATAAACCGGGATGGATTAGTAATGGTACGGGGTACCGTAGTGTGTTGTTAGTATGAGATGCTGATGCATAGTGTGATGCATATTGATAGATTGTTAGAGACGACACGAGGAGCATCGGATCTAGCTGAATCATACTCCACCGTAATACAATCAGGGTGAACGGTATGTTATTTATGTGGCTTGATTGTCTCTGAGGATTTCCTCAGTTCAGACATTGTGTGAAAATCTGTGATAAGATTGAATGTCTGTTTGTGTGAATTAATATGCTTGAGTTGTGTATTAATGCTGCTTTATTATTACTGTCGTACGATAACAGTACCGTTCGTATATGAACATATTATAAATGAACTAGCGGCAATGATGCTATCTTATATGTGTAATATAGTAACGTAAGTAAAACGTTGTAGCATCAGAATAATAAGATATATATTCTATCTGAGACTTATTACGGAGCATTGGCCTTTTTAACGCCGCTCTCGTATCTAACACTGGATCCTGAGTCGACATACTCAGGATTGGACTAACGACCTTAGTCTGTTGTGTTAAGGAAAAATAAAAACGATGCGATGGTAGAGATAAGTTTATCAAGAGGATGGACTCTTACTGTGAACTGTGATCCATTAACGATACTAGGATACCGTGTGGTAACCGTAAATATCAGGTAATTTCCAACGAACTACAGATTGTTCGTAGGTCGGAGACTCTACCGCTGGAGTGGCTACTGCCGTGGGTGACCCGCCATAAGAGATGGGTAACTTAGAGACACGTCGTTCTAACGAGACGTTGTCATTAGACATGACTGAACAATTATGAACGACTATATCAACTCGTACATTAGGCGAACATTATTTGGGCTTACATGCCAAATATGAGGGTTTATACTTGTTTATAATTCTCGTTGTTTCGCCTTGTTGTCCATTGGTTGTGCTTTGTGGTTATGTGTGGTATGTTGGTGGATTTGTTTGAACGAGCTATTGTGCTCATATTGTGTGTTGTGAACTGGATGTGTCGAGTCGTTGTACTCATGTGTGGTTTATGGTGGATTGTTTGGTCGAGTGAGTCGCCGAACTCAATTATGAACTGTTAAGTGTTTGTGGAATGGAGTCTCTGTACTCCTATAAGTGTTGTAGCGCTTTCAGTGGTTTATTACGATGCGATGTGTGAAGCCGGGGGCTTGTTAGTTATTTGAGTTTACTGCAATATATATTGTTGCTTTACAGTTTTAACATTAAAATACTTGCATGAAAATGAATTGCATGCTCTCGACCAAATATGTAACACCCCCAAACACTGGCCTAGGAGTTAGGGGTATTACACGCCGCGTATTATTACATAATAACGCAAGGCTCTAATAAACAGAATTAAACAGATAATCAAATAAGGCCCAAACGAAATACTTCAATACAGTATTATCGAAGAGATGTTAAAACATCCCCAAAAGTCATTACAAAACCCACCAAACAGATGTCAAAAGCGGAAGCTTAACAAAATATGCCCAAAGGCCCAAATTCAATACAAAGGTCTCAAAAGAAGCTAAAAACAAAGCAGCTAAACACCAGAAGCTGAGGGGAGACGATCCTCGCTAATCAATCTGCAAAAGCGTTAGAAGTAGGGGAATGAGCACACAACTATGCCCAGTAGATGACCAACTTCATCAACCAGCATGCTCAAAACATTTACAGAATATTGACAAATCAGAAGGAGTCAAGAATCCACAAATATGTCAGAAATCAGAAACAGAAGTCCATTCACTAAGGGACTAAACAGAGCAGAAGCAGACGGAAACAGAAAACATAGTGGGACACTAGCGATCACAGCATACAGACAGAACGAGCAACCAGCTCGTGAACAGAACGAGGAAACCTCACTCGTAAACAGAACAGGTGTAAACACCGTGAACAGAACGGGGAACATCACCCGTGAACAGAAGGATCCTACATAGCGCGCTACGAGACATCGAAACCAGCATCCAAAGGCTCAGACACAGAGATAACTAGGTCCCAAAACAGAAGCTTAAATACAGATAAGCATATGTGCACCAAAGGCACCAGAAAGCACATAGATGGCTTGGAAATCAGATGGGGAATCCAACCCCGCAAACGAAAGTCAAAACGGAGCTCAAACGAGCAAGTTATTGTCAAAACAGAGGCATGTCCGAACTTGTGTCCGGACGTCAATGTTCGGACACAAGTCGAGACTCAGAAGTCGAAATCAGACGGATGTCCGAACTTGTGTCCGGACATCGAAGTTCGGACACAAGTCGAACCTTAAAACAGAAGAAGAGACAGAGGTGTCCGAACATCCAAGTTCGGACGGATGTTCGGACGGTCTTCGGAAAACAGAACGTGGAGAGTCCGAACTTGTGTCCGGACATCAGACGTTCGGACACAAGTCGAAGCCAAAATCAGAGAGAATGCAGAAGGCTGTGTCCGAACTTCAAAGCTCGGACAGAAGTTCGGACACAGCGAAGATTTCAGAGAATAAAAGCGCAACAGGGTATGTCCGAACGTCAAAGCTCGGACCGACGTTTGGACATACCGAAAACTCAGAAAAACAGAAGCGAATTCAACACGAACAGAGGCACAAAAGCAATCTAAATCAACACACACATTTACAAAACAACCTTGGGGGTTTAATCCATTGAAATGGCAATAAATAGACATAAAACACACAAACACAAGATCAAATCAGTGAGTTAATTGTAGAATCTGAACTCCCAAGGCTGAACACACGGATCGAATCCGAAAGCCACCTACCTCGAATATCAGCAGACGAAATCCCAAAATCTGAAGCAATAGAACCCAGCCAACGCAGACCACGCAAACACCGAACCGTAGACTGAAACGCAATTCCAAACTCTGAACAAAAGCAATCGCAGAACAATTCCCTAATCAGAAAACAGAGAACCCACAACCCGGAACTGCCACTGATAAACGCAATTCAAATCCTTACCTGAATCCGACGGCGGAAACACAGACGAGCCAACAGCAGAAGAAATTGATCGGGACAGAGAAGCCAACGCTGAATTACAATCAGATTGCAGAGGCAAAATTAGAAGGAGGAATTTCCTAAGACCTAAACCTCAAAACTGAATTGTATTAACCATATACAATTCGCAAACCTGATCGCAACGGAGAAGATGAGGCAGACGCAGAATTCACCAGCAGCACCGCACAACAAACGAATCAGCAACGCACACGCAGGAAAGGAGAAATGCTCTGAAGAACAAGAGAGAGAAGGAGAAAGGAAGGCTCAACGTCTTGAGAACTGATCGGGAAAATTAGAAAATGAGAGCGTGGTGAGGAACGTGGTTAGAAGACTGGATAATTTAAGAGGAAAATATTAAGTAAATAGGAAGAGAAATATTGTGAGATTAGTCTCACCAGAAAATAAAACAGATGGGGAAAAGACCTCCTTGTCCCCGGCTTCTTTAATAAGGACTTCCATATCCTAAATTCAGAATGAACCAACTTAACGAGCCATAGCAACGAAATAAAATATAACCAAATCTTGGGTTATAACAAAATAACTGAGGGTCCGAGGGGGCATGACAGTCATGTAGTAACATACTCAGCAGGGGCTGATTCCATACCACAAACAACCATTTTTGCAGGTATGCAGCTTCCGGTGTCGGCAAAGAGAGGGACGCGCTGGGTAGTTTAATTAAAGTTGTTTAAATATGCACTGTTGCATTTTGATACGAACTTAGAAACGTGTATAGGATTGGGATACTTAGAATGCTCAGTGCGAATGTATTTTATATTGGTTTGGGAAGGATAGATCTATCTCTTGTTGTCACTGCGAGAAATTGTTTCGTATTTAAGAATATATCAGTAAGTACGTTATTACTCGTATGGGCGAGTAAAACGGTGACACCAGTAGTTCAATTGTTGAGATTACCGCTGTGATTATAATGTTAGTAAGATGATTAGGAGCCGATTAGAGTAGGGGTGTTACATAAACCCTCAACAATTAATATCCAATAGAAAGAATCCATTTCCAATAAGGCTGATCAAACTCGACTCATGGTTGAAACATTACCCATTATCCAAAGGAAGAATTACCACTACCAGATATTTTCCTATATTCCCAGTCACCCACTAGATCATAACTGCACAAGAGCAATACCAAAACACTCAGTCCTACAGAGTGCAGAAGCGTAAACCCTAGGCAGTTAATATCTAGTGAAACAACTACATAGGAGAACCAATAACCAAGGAAGTTTCACATACAGGCAGTTAGTCACATCAAGCTCAGTTAGTCACACAACAGTCTCATTTTGAAATCCATTCAAGATCAGTTGGTGTTCCAAAACATTCCATAAAGTCCATCAGCAAAAGTATCGAGTACGAGAAATCGTACCTGGGTAACGCTGTAGCAGTTCTAATCAACTTGCGCAAACAATCAACAGTACTCTGAAGAATATTAAAGGTAATTTATCATCAATCACTTGTAGCCTATGTTACGCTTAAATAAACTCCTACTCTTATTTCAAAGTCTCAATTATCTTTAAGCCCTCACTTAAATGTTATGTATAATCTTTGTGTTATCTGAGAACGTTGTATAGCCCAAGGTGGTAAGATCAAGGAATGTATTCGATCAACATTTGCTAATTGTCCACTCCTATCCACTTATTCATACTTAACCACAATCCTCACATTCAAGACTTTTGAGACCTCTATACCAAATGTGTTTATGTATTAATTAAATTAAGAATTTTGAT